>DWKA01000043.1:0-26902 GCA_018249155.1 Panoquina ocola ocola
TGGCCCATGGCTATATAAGGGCGACCCGAGAATTGACACTGACTACAATCGGCCAGCGGTAGACCAGGGTATCGTAATAAAGTAACACAGATACCGATCCGGAATCGATCTATTTGTTGACAAGCCTTTGTATGAGGACTAAATCATCAATTTTATTATGAGGTTACTTATTTTGATAACTGGTATTATTATCTTTTGCATAGTCTGCCTGACTAACAACAATCCTCATGTTTGAATCGTAATGTTAAGTTGACGAAATAACTATACAACATGAATAAGTAAGGCCCGGCGCACATTGCCGACACTAACTATGCCGAAGTCTGCCGATACGACATGCCTAAGTATGCCGGTATTACCCAAAATAATATTTTGTACACATTTAAATACTAACTTCATTTCAATACCATTAGATCGTACTTTTATGCGTCACTTAAAAGTAGATACTTTGCCAAGCCGTAACACCAATTTGCGCCGGGTCTAAAGAACTGTGTTCAGAATTCGTTGTCGCTGAGCGCGGCGTGCGCGGCGTGCGGCGCGGGCGGCGCGGGCGCGGCGCTGGCCAGGCGCAGCTCGCTCTCCGACGAGCTGCCCAGCGAGTCCGCGTCCGACCCGCCGCCCACCTCCACGTCGCCCACGCCTGAGACACACACACACACACATGTTTAATACTCTACGTACCATACAAAAGTATAGAGACAAAGGCTAAAAGTATATACTGCCGGTCGACCTTTAGACTGTCATAAAGCAACGATGGAGGCAAATTTTATTAGAATTATTGGCCTTGGGGATGAGGACGCTAACAATGACATATAACTAATGAATTAAAATATAACTTCACAGAAAAAAATAGATTTAAACCTCTGATCAAAAAAATCTAACGTGCCCCACACTCCTCCCCGTAATCAAAAGTGGGATACAACTAAGTAGCCTTGTATTACAGTTCAAGAAGGATGGCGGTACCTTCTATGAGGTCAGCAAAGTCGTCGTCGGCGGCGGCCAGCGTGCGCGTGGCGGGCCGCGCGCGCGACCAGCGCGACGCCGTCTCACCACCTGGACGGTCGCACCACTACATTACTCGCTCTTATCAAACATACTGCTACAGTCATGGGAAAATAACTTGGAAAGACGTAGAATGAGACATTAGACGCGCAGAAGTCGTTTCGCTCTGCTTTTTGATATGCGCACCTAACTGTCTCTTTCAGAATCTTACCACATTCCTTGTCCATGACATTACCAATTCAAAGTTGATATTATTTATTTGTAGACAAAGGCAAGTTTGCTACCGAGCTGATTATCTTCATAATTATAGTTTTTAAAGTTTTAATATTTCGAAACCAAACCTATACGATTAGGTACTGCATTACTCAACTTGCACCCAGCTTGCCTTCGGTGGGCGCTGTATGGAGCTTAGTATGAATGGGTAGCTAGTTAAAGAACGACATTTTATATATCTTGCTTGCATGCGAGCAGGCCGGGGCCCCTCTCGCCGGGGTTCCCTATAACTATGCCCCTAATAGACATCTTTTAAGAAAGAAAGAACATATTTTACGCAATGTACGTACCGTAGAGCTGTCGGTCGGAGAAGTCGGAGTCGGAGCGCGAGTCGTCCTCGTCGCGGATATCCAGCGAGTCACGCCCCGCGCCCGCCCCCACGCCCGCCATGCTGCCAAACGTTGGGCGCATCTCCGTCGCTGTGGGTTGACATACATTATTCTTATTTACGATACATTGACTACCTACATACATTGTGTATAGCAAACAATATCTCAATAATGGGCGTGTCCAGGTTCAGCGCCTTGAGGGTCTCATCTTAAGAATCGGCATGCCTTCTAGTACGTACCCAGCCACATTGGTTACAATAGGATTTTTTTATTATTTAATATTTTTTTTACATATGACAAACTTTGATAAAAACACGGCTGCTACGTGTCCAGTTTACATTATTTGAACTTAGCTGGCCATATTGCCCCGTGTCTCTATGTAGTACAGTGTCATCCCTCATCTCTCACCTCGTAAGCACCGAAACGTACAAACTTACAAAGATGTTGTCAGATTGTGTTATCTAGATCTAAATGTTAGTATAAAGCTGGAGCTCACCAGCCGTCTTGATCCGGAGGCGGGTCTTGGGGCGCGTGGCGGGGCGCGGCGCCGGCGCGGGCGAGCGCTCCGTGCCCTCCGAGCTCGACTCCGGCTCCTCTGAAATATTGTACGACATTACTAACTAGTACATATAGTCATGGGCTAGGTACTTGGCAAGAATCTGAAAGTGACAGTTAGATGCGCAGAACAAAAAGCACAGCAAAACTACTTCTGCGCATCTAATGTCTCTTTCTATATTTTTCCAATCTACTTGCCCATAACCATATTTCTTAATTTCAATGTAAATTTCTTAGATTTTGTGACGTGTACATATCATGTTGTAAGTAATGGAGGAGTCAGGGTGCGAACGATACTTCACGTGTCATGATGTTTATGCAGGATAAATTTAGAAAGTATCGATTTGTAGTACACTGAATGTAACCTAAAGATATGATGGTTTTGATATGATAGGTTGCGCTATTGTTGAGATACTTCAGAGAATCAGCATACCTGTAGAGATGTTTGAAAAACCGCTATATATTAAGTTACTTTACGTCTAGTTAAGCTAGTATAACTATAGTAGTTTAGTAGTGTCGTATGCCTCACCGCTGTCGCTGAGCTTGCCGAGCACGTCCTCCGCCTCGTACTTGTGGATGAGCTGCATGATGGCGGCCTGCTGCTCCTCGTCTGCCTGCAACGGAAACAGACATTGCGCTTCTTTCATTGATATTGGTACCAACTTCCCTTTGTCTTTGTTCAAGAATTTAGACATAGAGTGAAGTCTATGGAAATACAAACAATTGATCCTGCTCGAAGGACCATGTAGGTGCTACGGAGATTAAACCACTTTATTGATATATTAAACTCATCTACTCATTTGTTGGCATAAAAAACAAGTTCAAAGTTTCCGTTACAAGGATACGTCCGAGGCTAATAAAAGCACGATAAAAAGTATTGCGTGGTCGTATAAGTTGGACCAGCCTTACACCCAACATCCACGATTGATTCGTGCAGCAACTAGCTGAGTAGCTGACCACCACTGACCACCGCTGACCACCACTGACCAGCGGCTACTGACCTCGGCCTGCGCGCTCTCGAGCAGGCTGAGCTGGTGCTTGAGCGCCTCGACGCAGCGGTAGCGCACCACGTACTGCTCCCACAGCTCCTCTATCTCCCCCTCCACCGCCGCCAGCTCCGCCTGGTACGCCGGCCTGCACGGTGTCACGGGAAACATACTTGACGTAAATAACTTGTATCAGAACGTACTTAAATCTTCGTTATTGTAACGAGATTTTTGTTAATGATAACGTCTTACTGGTCAAAAAGTCTATCCCTGCTTACTGTTTGACATAAATAGGTGGTGCAAAGTAGACGGACTAGACGGGCCTATTCAGGAATGGCCTGCATTGATTGGGCTATTCAGCGCAAGTATTGATTAAGCTTTTGCAGCCCAAACTGCAAGTGACTGCAAGGCTGATGTTCTGTACGGGATAGATTTAACAATAGATTAGGCTATAGTCATCGGCACGAAACGTAGCAAAAGTCTGAAAGACACAGTTAGGTGCGCAGAACAAAAAGTTGAGCAAAACGACTTATGCCTCTGTCTCTTTCAGACTCTTGCCAAGTACTGTGTGATGACTATACTACAGCTGTCACTCTAAGCAACTGACTTAATCTACGCCAAGTTCCTTGTCCACGACTGTACTACAGCTCTCACTCCAAGAGACTTACTTAATCTTCTGCACAGTATGCAGCCTCTTCTCCGCGCGCTGCAGCTCGGCGCGGCGGCGCTCGAGCTTGGCGTCGAGCGCGGCCTCGCTGGCGGCCACCGCGTCGATGCGCTCGCGCGCCGCCGCCACGCGCGCGCCCGCCGCGCCGCCCGCGCGCCGCAGCGCCGCCTCCAGCGCCGCCATGTCGAGAGGCCGGGATAGTGCGCCCTCGCGGTGATCCTGGATAAGAGGGAGATGGGTAGGAGATATTGGTTGTGAAGTAACTTTGGTTCTAGCGACTTTTACAGCTTCTTGACGCCGCCAGTGCCGCCATTTCTAGTGGCCGGGACAGCGCGCACTCGCGGTGCTCCTGGACAGGGGCACAGTAGGTAGGTGAGTAGAAAGTATCGCCAAAGAAAGTACGTTTTTAGGACTGTTACTGTTGGATCTGGCGGCCTTTACAGCTTCACGCGGAGAGGGGGACGAGCCTGGAGATTTAGCCATCAAGGCAATTGACCTTGTGACGGCCGTATGGCATACTGGCATTAAGGAACATTATCATAAAATAAGCCGTCATAATCTTACCTTGTTTTCCGGTTCCTTTCCAAGCAGGTCATAAAGAAAAGCTCCTTGAGCAGTGATATCGGTGGCAAACGAGCGGGCTTGCTTTATTTCTGCAATCTGAAATCACACCCAAAAATAATAGGCAGGTAATACTCCAAATTACAATGTTCAATCCGAAAACAATTAATAGTCAGAGTAAATAGCTAGTAGCTACTCTGTGAACTGGATATCAACTATCACAATGTCCCTGCCAGCCAATAGACACACCGACACTTACTCTATTAGAGACATCGTACACCAGGGTCCCGGCGTCGAGGTGGTGGTCGGCAGGCGTGGGTGACGCCAGCGCCGCGCGCAGCAGCGCCGCCACCTTCAGCAGCTCGCGCACCGCCCAGCCGTCCGCGCCGTACAGCCGCTTGCCGTTCAGCTTCAGGTTGGCTTTTGAGTGCTGGGGATGAGGGTTAGTTACGCAGATGGTGGTAAGTCATGGGGAAGGCTTGGCAAGAATCTGAAAGACAGATTCGCGGAACAAAACGCAGAGCAAAGCGACTTCTGCGCATCTTATGTATCTTTCTACGTCTTGCCAAGTTCCTTACCCGTGACTGAATCTACTTTAATTCTCTGGGATTAGGATTGCTAGTAACGCGAGTGGAACGGATGTAAATTGGATATCAACATTTTATATTACGAAACGAACTGCTAAAAATTAACGGACATTTATCATTTCTGCTCTGCCGGAAATTAGAACCAGGAAAGATTCGACGAGTAGGATTACTCAGTCAATTGAGTTGTAATGACCCGAGACCAAACATTTATATGTCACATAAAATGTCTGCCTCGGCTGAGAAAACACTGGGACCTCTCACTTCGCAGCAGAGTCACTATCGATTAAGGTACGGGATCAAACTGTGGCTACTAACAAACAGCTGGACAGCGTGGGCCACCATGGCGACGCGCTGGTCGAGGGTCGCGCGGCCGCCGGGCAGCGCGGCGTCGGGCTCCACGCGCGCCGCCAGCCAGCGCAGCGCCGCCTCCACCAGCTCCCAGTTGGGGCTGCGGAAGCTCTCCAGCGAGATCGGGTGCGGGAAGCCCAGCGCGCGCATCGCCTCGCTGAAGTCTTCAGACGTGGATCAATTTAAAAGAATTTTATTAACTAATTCTGGACATCTATATGTATCCTACTTACTACTAGGTACATCTATATGCTTAGTTTATCGACTTACACAGTGTTTACGATCCCGCGAGATTTCCGAGATAAAACCTATCCTGTGTTAATCCAAGTTACGAATAAACAAACAAGAACAAATAATGAAGAATTAACAAATAAACAAACAAACATACAAACTTTCGCATTTATAATATTAATAGGATCGTCGTTGTCAGATATTAACCTGTTGTGATTTTTTTTTGAGTACAATACTAAGTTATGTTATGTTAGTCAATATATTGTATAGGTACTTACTTCTGAGATCCCTGTAAGACATTATTATTCGATTCCAGTGGAAGGAAACGGCTGTTTAAACAATCTTTGCTCTAGAGAAATGTTTTCAATACAATTCCGTATCGTATTTTGTTGTGATGCATTGTTGCCATGACAACGAAAGTCGGTTACCACAGAGTAGGTACGAAAACTATGTCGTATAGTATAATTTGGTTGCACAGAGAGACACGAAAAGTTGGATTCAGAAATGGATAAAAACACCAGTTTATAACGTAATTCTTTATTATCTACTTACAATTGCTACAATTTTACACAAATACTTCACACCATAACACTTAATTGGGCATACTCCACAGTTTTCAATAACAAAAACATTCGTCTTATTATATGAAACTGTGCAATAAATATTAATATTTAGGAAAACCGCTGCGTACATTTTTAGATAATGAAACTTTGATTTAACGGTAATTCCAAAATATTTATTTGATTTTTATGGAGTTTAAAATTAGTTAGTGACACTATCTCTCTTTCTTGGATATGAGTAAACTCATAATATTTCACCATGGCGTATGTCTGACGGATCAGAAGAGATCGAAAAAGAGAGAGAAGATCGAGGAGATCATTTAAATGCTGGCCAGACAATGACATAGAGCGAAAACAAGTAGATATGATATCACAGTCAGTATTCCATCAAGTATAGTCACTAACTAATTCCAAGTCCCATCAACAGTATGCCCAATTAATGGAAAAATCATAAGTCGAGGACGGAGGGCGGGCGCCGCAGCTCGCGCTTCAGCGCCGCCTCGCGCTTGACCGCCACGCGCAGGCGAGACGCCTTCAGGTGCCTGCGACAGACATACATTAATTAACGATAGACAACCAACAAGCTATGCCTATTTCAACTGGTTAATGAATGAGTAGAAAAAACTCTATAGTTTCTTGCCGCTTCTTTCGGGACCGCTCACGGTAGGGATGTTTGACCCTGTTGTTGTTTGACCTTTTGCCTCAGAGGACACTGCAAAGCTGTCAGTCCTGATTGTTATCATTAGATAGATGGTTATGCCATTTTGAAAGGCCTTGGGGTGGCTTAAAAAATCTAAGGCTTGGGTTGGCCACTAACCACTCCACCAAATCAGCCAGAGCACCATACTGGAGGAGTATGTTATAGGCCTCCTCAGTACCAAGAGACTCTAACCAATTATAATATACTATAATTAATATTTTCAAGCCAGTAAATTTGATTACATGTGATAATCAGCTATTTAGATTAAAAAATACATCAAATAAGTCACACCTCTGATGGATCCTCTCCGCAGTTTCAGGGGCAGGTTGTCTCTTGGTGACTGCTGCGTCCCGGAGCATGTTGCGTAGCTTCTGCATGCAGTCAGCCAGGTTCAGCTGCTGGGAGCGAGTCGTGTCAGACCGGACAATCAGGTAGCCCTCCTTAGTCAACTTATTGCCATGCTGGAAATAATAGACAAGTCTTAATGATTAAAAGGTTCTGAATTTGAAAATCAGTGGAAGGATTCTAAGTAAAAATAATTTATAACAATTTTGTGCAATATTTTATTTGAAGTAATGCAATAAAAATCAAGTATTAATGATGAAAAGAAATTAACACAATTTGTAATGCAAATTGATATCTGTAACATGAAAATGCCTACTGTAGTCTTGTCTAACATTCTTCAACAGGAGCTTAGGCTTGTATTAGTATCATTTTGTTGATCAACAATTTGTGTCTATTTCCAAACTGTTTAGAAGCACACTCTCTACATTCAAGAGGAAATTGTGTGAATGAGTAAAGCCAATAGCATAAAACTCCCTTGTATTATGTATGTCTCAATACTTACCAACTCAATCATTCTCTGCTTAACATCAGGGTGAAGCCAGTCAGCTTCACTCAGTTTGAATCGTAGATCAACTTTTGTGTGCACCTGAAAAATATAACACAAATATTTGTTGTCCAGTTGTAATATAATAAGTTAACCAAGTCTGAATGTGAAGTTAATGTTCTATCAACTGTTAATCTAGTAACCTCTGTATTTCAACTATTGTTATGATCAATCTATTGTGAAGAAGGCAAATGCCAAGAGACTATGATTGTGTATTATTTAAATGATTTCTGATACACTTCTCAAGCAAGACCTATGTTATTATTGTGCAGTAATCATTAATTGTAAAGATTTGCTCCCTATCACATATCTTCAACCACAAGCCAGTGACCACTTGTTAATATGTTACTTACTTCATGTTCAAATATTATCACAATTACACTTGATACACTTTTATTGGAATGTGTTAAATATATTTTTGAACTTACGTTATAAATGATTGAATTAAATACCTTGTTGACATTCTGCCCCCCTGGGCCTGAGCTGGCGCTGTATGTTATGTCCAATTTATCAATAGGAATATATCCATTGAACTTTTCATTAGGGTCTGGCACCTGAAAAATGGGTAGGTTATAAAATACAACAGAGTTGCTTTGTAAGTCAAATGCCAAGAACTAATTTATCCCATACTTATTCAAACAAAAATAAGCTCACAAAATTTTTTGTGTTACAACTTCAGATTTTTTCTGTTAAGTTTAAGTTATAAAATACTCACAAAGGAAGGCGTAGAAAGCTTAAGAGAACTTTTTGGGTACAGCGTTTCCAAGGAAATCGCACTCTTGTAACTCATAGGCCGCTGCAATAGCGAAAATCCGCTTTGAACGAATGTACGCAATATACCCATACGTATAGATGCCACGGCCATCTTTAAAACTATGCTTTATGAGGTTTTAATCGTAAGACAATTTACTATTGCATTTTTATTGCAATCAAATATATAAAATTCTTGATTCAGATTTCTAACCTCTTATAAATCAATTATACATTACAAGATTGACAGTTTGACACTTACTCAATTGTCGTCTGTCAAACAGTTTGGGACTAAAGCCGTCAATATCATCACTCAGAGCGTTAGTTTTTTTAGGCTTACATATCGTTGTATTTGCCTTTTAATATTTTAATGTATCTAAGTTCCTACATAATAATAAAATTATTATGTATAATATCATAGTATAATGAATACGAGACCTTATAATGTTGAGGAAATTTCTGAAGAAAACTTAACACTGCCATTTTTCAAGACTGTAGGTACAACTCGGAGCTTAAAATAGGTCCAACAAATCGTCAATATTGTATTTGGATACCAAAATTTCTTTTTTTCAAATCCTCTAAATACGGTTTTTATCGATCTTTTTCGGCCTAGATAGCATCTTATTGATAAAAATGTCGAAATTCGAGTTCATTATCAATGTACCTATCTATACCTTATATGTAAGTACATTTATTATTAAAGAACTAAGTAAATACTGATTATTTTTCATATGAATAAATTCTCAAAATCTACATCTCTTCTAATTACATTTTTCATTATGTAAAGAAAAATGAACTGTCGCTTGAAGTGGAAATTAATATTAATGACCGCATCGTCTAAACGCCATTATCGCATTAATATAATTTAATATCCGTTTTCCGTTTATAAGGTGCTCTAATAAAATTACTAGTTTAATACTGGTAAGAAAAACCCGAAGCATAAATGCGCGCGCGCACGTCACGCTCCAAATAATTTAATTAGGATCTCCTCGTTCCGCTCGGTGGCGCCCTCTCACGTTTCTAGAAGACTATTTAGACAATAATTTTATCAGCTTTGACACGGTCTACGACGTTAACTGTTTAAAGTCGAAACTGGTGATGAATTCGACGTTAAAAGATTAACCAATTATCAAGGAATAATCAATCTTAGCTCCTTACTGTGCTCAGTCGCGTACTTACAGCAGTGTGGCCAGAACTTGCCTGCAGAGGCTGCAGACTGCGCCGGGCTCGGGACAAACAGCTTTAAGCTGTAAAGCCATTTGTGTTGAAGTTCCGTTGTGAAGTAATTAATTAAAATGATCGCATCGCGTGTCGTAATGTCTATAAAACGTGCCCCAATTTTGGTAAAGGTTAAGTTCTGTCTAGAAATACTTATAATCTTGATATTGACCAGGCTTACGCCACTTATCGTCCTTATCATGTGCTTACCCATGTAGTTCATTATATTTTTTGAGGGTACCTAGTAATCTGGTACCGCGAAAGATGTCTCTGAATTCCGTGGTCTGTCGTGTTCTGAAAGAAGCACGGGAAGTGGACTTTTTTATGGAAGCAACAAGTGAAGAGGTGGAAAGAAAAAGGTAAGTCAAGTAAGAATTTTTGAAGACAAAATGTATTATATTTCTTTCTTTACCGTCTAGTACCTACCTACATGGATGAGCAACCTGAGTTCGGATTTTTTTTTTGATAATTTTTCTAAAAACAAAATCTAACTCGATCTATTTCATCATTCATCATTACAACCCATATCTGTCCCACTACTGCCACTACTGGACTCGGGTCTCCTCTCAGATGTACATGCCATTGTCCACCACGCTGGCCAGGTGCGGATTGCTAGACCTAAGTATTTATCGTCACCGAATCCCCTTAGATAAAATTTCATGAAAATCGTTAAAGCCGTTTTCGAGGTATTAGATAGATTACAAAATTACAAAGTAGTTATTTGAATACATCTCACACATCAAAAGTCAAAGTAATTTATAGTTATTATTTGAAAAAAATGAATCGATGCTTCGGTGTATGAGAGGGCACGTAATCTTACGACAACACCTCCGCGCCACTTATTTAAAAAGAATACAATCGTTAAGCAATTGTACTTCGAAAAACAAGAATCGTGCGAAGTACTTTTTACCTGGAGGTGTTAGGTCGTCATTGTCGCGCAATTTCATAACACTGCAGTCGTATGGCGTTTGAAGAAGTGGAGTAATTCCGATTGCTTTAACTTTTAACATAATATTATTATTTCATCACTGAAAAAAGAATATTGAGTGATATTGAGTCGTGTAAAAAATGAAAGGTATTGTCCGATACAGGGATTACAAGGATCGAAAAATCTTTTTTTAGTACACCTTTTTAAATAGTAAGAAGGTATCTACAGGTATAATGCAATCAAAGTAATAATAGGAAAGTCCATGACTTCAATAATTGACATAATTATATTCCTTGACAAGTTTTGCTAGCTTTACCGTCAATTTTACCGTCGGTGGGTATGATGCTATTAAGATGCCATGACCAGGATATTGTGGTTGGAAAGAACATTGAACAGAAGCATTCCTACTCATGGAGATCCTTTGCACCTCAAAAACATTTGCACCTTCTTTGAGATCACTAAATCTACTGAGAGAACATGAAACAACTGAACCAAGACTGTAAAACACCTTGTATGTGTGAATTTCAAATAACAGTAAAGTTATTCTAATTAGAAAGTCATGCTCTTTACAAGTATAATTGAAGAAAGTAAGCAATTACTTCAATGCAAATGCTCGCGTTATTGTAAAAAGTGATATAAAATTAGAGTAGCGTAAAGTAATTGAGAAATCAGTTGATATTCTCTCGAAATTACATTCACGTAGGTACTTACACAGATATGTATCTGTTACTACAGATACACTATATATCACACGTTATACTAACGTACTGGTAAAAATAATGTTAAGTTTTACAATTGACGTAAGCACCCACATACATTTTTATGCTATTGAAGGGCAAATTTC
The DNA here is from genome assembly GCA_018249155.1 of Panoquina ocola ocola. NCBI lineage: Eukaryota > Metazoa > Arthropoda > Insecta > Lepidoptera > Hesperiidae > Panoquina > Panoquina ocola. Next base: position 11,426 of record DWKA01000043.1, read on the forward strand.
CAAAAGCAAGAAAGATACGCGGTTGCCGTGATAGCGCCATGGGTAAAAACGGATGGTACAGTCATGATAGATTTAATAAAGCACTCAGGAGTCACACATTCACAATGTAACTGACTGTACTAATGCAGCCGTCCCAAGTTAAAAAGACTTTTTAATTTAATTAAACAGATTTTTAAATGACCTCTTTCTTTGCAATAAACATTTCCCAAGTTAAACTAACCGTAACAAAATGCATCAACTCATTCTTTCGTATAGATCCTTGTCTCTGGACCGTTTGACAAGCCAACCGCCAGCGGCAGCCTAAAAACAACAAATTGTAACATGAAACTGTTGATTAATATGTTCCCGCGGCGGCGGCGCAATAAATCTTATAAAAAAGACAATGACTTATTGCGATCGAGTGGTGCGCGATGCTCGGTGGTCGGTGGTCGGGGGCTACAAGAATGTTGACAGCCGCACTAGATCACGAGATAGCGCGGGTATGTCGCGGTATCGCACTTCGGAGCGGCCATTACTTCACATTCAATTATTCCGAGCGTCCGTCAAAATGTTCTCTTTCAAATTAATCTACTTTAAATAGAGATTGATGTTTGGAAACTCGGTTCAAGAAATTAGCTTATCGTAGGCTATATTCTGTCAGGTGTAAATGAGTGAACTGTATGTTTTTATATTGGAGATTTATGAAAAATGTTCTTAGATTCAGCTTCTTAATAAGAACAATATTCTCAATAACTGGAGTCTTCACAACTCAGATTTCTAGGGCATCCGCACCCTGCGGGACCTTATAAATAGTTAAAAACTAATAATAAAATAGCATGTTGTTATGATTGCCATGAAGTTAGAAACTACCAAATCGCGAGCTAAATCCAACCACAGGCAGCCGCGAAAGGAATCCGATCGATAATAAAGGCTATCACGTAAACATCGGCGTCGGCACTGTCACAGCGTCACTTATCCGCCATTAAGGCAGATGATCGTTATTAAGCTCATTATCCTCCGCGCATCATTGCACACATGCAACACTTTCCCGAATCTATTTCGTACGACACGTTTTTCTCGCAGCACACGAGTAAAGATCATTTTCAGAGAGCCAGATCTATGAGTTGGGTAAATGTTTCGCAGAAGAGGCCGAAAGTTTCTGAATGATCCCTTTTTAATTTGCCTCTCGTACTGGCAATTGCAGCTAGTCAAATGATTAGGAAGTTAGCAGGCTAAAGTCTTCATAAAATGATAATGCCCTGCTCACAGAAACCCTTGACATTTTCCGACTAGTAGCGCTGCAGCGGTTGTTTCCCAGTACCGAGCAAACGTTGTTCTCTGTACGTATCTGTCCTCCTGTCGCGTGCTGACAACGCAGCGTGAGGCGCAGGAGCTAGTATTTATTTCCGTGCAAAATATAGATACTTTTCAACCGTGGCATGATATGTAAATGTAGCATACGGAAAAATTAAGATAAAACCAGAACCGACGACGTTCATAACTTTAACAAAGAGATGGAGATTCTTGTAGATTTCCTAAGTTGGGTTTGGTGGTGTCGTGTATATATTATATGTAAAAGTTTTGATTCAACGTTTTAGGACCAGGGCGGACTATATTGATCATTAATTGAGCCCTAAAAATTACAAATTACCTACTTAATTGCGAATTTTAGTTTACATTTTCCATCTATCCGCACTGAAACAGCTTCTCATTTACGAGAAGTGACCAGTGCCTTGTAGTGGGCTATGAATGCATTGAAGACAGAAGACATGGTTTACGTTTTTACTTTGTCTGAACCACTAATTGATCATTTTAATGATCATGTTCCATCTGCAGATTCTGCTGGTTGTGCGTATACCGAGCGGAGGAGGAGCCACATGTTACACGGGATCTGGCTCTGCTTTCATCAATTATGATAATGTGGGCGACGGCACGCGAGCGGCTTTCCGAATTCCGACCGCTCGGATTAACGACGCTTGTCCGCGAGCGGCAGCATATTCGTGCTCCTACATTTTTAAGATCAAGCCAACCGGTAGTCCATACTATAAACTCATGAAAGTGGATTAGGAAGGAACCACTTGCGTGTGAGAGCCGAGCCCAGCAGCGGAACAATTATGGGTTGTAATGAAGATGAATGATGAACTTACGTGTTACGGAGGTTCTGGGTGACCTGGGTTCATGTTAGGGAGGTTCTTGGAATCGCTGGGTTGGATGTCTTTGGATGGGTATTTGGCACGCCGTGCCAGCACGGAATAGTTCTGTTGACCTTATGTAACTATTCCATATATTATCGTATTTAAATCACTGCAGTTTTCCAATTACAAGTTAATCTAACTAGAGTTAAATGTAAATGTTTAGCGCGAGTTTCTCTAGCCGCTAAATAACGGCTCTCGTTTTAATTGCCCATGTCCATTACAAGACTTTCCAAAAACAGTAAGTACTTAATTAATCGTAATAAATGCGCATACATTATCTAAGATTTAATACTGTTTAGAAAACACTTGGGTGTTTTCGGACTTTTCGGATAGTTTATTGTACATGGAGGTGATTTTAACGAGATCGTTCGTTTATGACAGCCAAGATTACCGCGGTAGCATTTTATGCTAATTTATTTCAGGCTAAAAAAATGGCTAATTAGATTTTTTGCTTACGAGTTACGAGTACCTAGAAATGAATGAGTTTTTTTGTACCTAGAAAAAAAGAAACCCTTAAAAATATAATAAAAAATTTTTGGCAGTCTGGAGGAACAACTAAAATGAACTCGTAATTTATAGTTAGTTAATGAAGTTTACATCTGCTTGTGTCATCAACATTAGATACTGTTCCAAAAAACCATTAGGTACTTAATTCAAGTGAGAGCTAGAATATCTTTATTTTTAATTTTACCATTAGGTAGTTAATAGGTAAAGTTTGAGAATCTGTGGCGCAGACGAAAGTTCCGGTAAATTAATTATGAAGTTTAATGCAAATCAGTGCGATTCCAGTGTTAAAAGTTCTAGAAGTACTCCAACCGCAACGGGGCGCGCTCGAGGCGGTCACTGCTAGTTACACGCGTGGATACATAATGTACATATTATGCGCTCAGGTGACGAATATCGCCTCATGGCGTTGGGAACTGTATCATAGATACTGGAGAAAGGATATTTAGTATGTGGACACAGTGCCACTGCTATTAAGCCTCGTAATAAAAAACAATACTTGTTTACGAAGTGCAGCAATGCAATGAGACGAACGTCTTTTCACAGTGCCTTGTCTTGATAAGCCATTCATTCCAGCTAAGTACTTTCGTACCTTAGTATCGAATTTCACAAACAATTGCTATGAATTCACTCAAGTAAATATAGTAAAAGGTAAAAAAAAGAAAGTATTACATATAAATAAAAGTATTTTTCGGGTTCCTTAGGCAAAATATGTATTCATACCTGATAAACAAAAATGTGATTTAAATTGAGATAACACACGTATTTAAGGATAGGCAAACAAGTCCACCCCATGAAACCTATTCGTGAACCCCTAAAACATGAACCTACCCTTTGGATACATCAAAGCAGACACGTGGCATAACAGTTTTTTGCTCATTTTGCTTCCCCTTTGACCGTTTCCCTTCAATAAATCATTAATTAATTGCATTTGTTAATTGCATTTTAATAAAATTATCAAAATAATAATATTATTATAACGACGAATAAATAATTAATAGAGTTCAATCTTATTATTTTTCTTATGTATTATCAAGTGTCCAAGTCAGAGTTTCCCAAAGTAATAACTTCGTACTCCGGTTAGAGTTCTGTGTAAACTATACTACGCTGATACTATACTATATTAATTTTATGCGTGCTTTTTAGGCATACTCCCTAAATTTATATAGCATAGTACTTTTAGAATACGAGTAATGTAATTTAGCATAGTATCACAAGTTAGTAAAGCTATCAACTTAAAACGGTACCGAAATCTACATGCTCGAGACGCAAACAAACTTAAGTGTTTTTTATGACAAACATTGACTGTAAATTTAAATAAATAAATAATCTTTATAATTATGTCTAAATCTGTTGATCAACCTGTACCCTGTTGTACTCGTGATAAAGAAACACATCTGTCGCTCCACATTTTTTGCTGTAAACCGAATGAATGGAGAATGGCGCAGCAAGTGCGTCTTATAGTTATTCATTTGCAGCCATTAACGAAACTGTTATGGATATAAAATACGCGCATCTATGCTTAGCAGCAAAAATAACATTAATCATAATTCTTTGATGTCGGTACAATGGAAAATGATAATGTTCCAGCATTGCATTTATATACTATTAACGAATAGATAAAAATCTAAATCTATGAGCGCCATCAAACAACGCCTACACATATTGCCAAAGCCGCCGGGTGTTGAACTTGCTCGAGTTACTGTTATTTGTTTAATTAATTAAGTTGCAAATGTAAAAAGATAATTATTATCACGTAAATTACAATCACAAGTGAATGAGAATGAGATTTGTTTGAGAGCCTGTTTTGAACTTTCACGGGCAAAACGCGTACGGTTATTTTTTTCTCATTGGCTGATTCTCAATGCACTGTGTTCTGATTGGCCCGAATTCTAACGGGTCTCCCGCAGCTGCATTCACTCGCGTCATCTCAGCGTACGGCCGTCGCCATCTTCATTTCGGTCAGTCCGCCGCGAAGCGTCGTGGGGGTAACGTCGTCGTCGCTAAAAAAAATAATTTAAACAGCACAGGCCCGTATTGTAACCGGCATCACTTTTATAGACTGAAATAAAAATTATTAAATAAAGACAGTGACGAGTTAATTTAAGTTAGTGTTGTAGCTAGCGAGTTAACATTTTTTTTCATAGTGCAACAGTGTTTTTTCGCGATCTGCGCGACTGCATTTCTTTGGTGTGTGCTAACTGAAGTGTGGAGGTAAGTTTTTATGGTTGTCTTTTGACGAGAATGCGTGGTTGCCGGTTGCCCGGGCTCGCTGGGTGCCGGGTGGATGGCCGGCGCAGCGTAGGGGAGCTAGCGGATCGATCCTCCCGGCTCCCGGCGTAGTCGGCTGCCTATATACCTATACCGGTTACACCCTCGCTCTCACGATCCCATAACGTCGTACATTTTATTACATTTTCGATTCGATACCAAATAAATTGCGCATACCCGCTGAATACATAAGTAGGTATCTAACAAACATTTTATTAGTTTCTTGAATATTATTTAGTAATTACCCTACTGAGTAATTAGTTTATAGTTTATAAACACAACTGTACCAAGATTTTAATATTTTTATCTGGTGTGTACGTTATCACAAATTTGTGTCCGGCGTTTGTATCAACATGAACAACTATCTGTCCTACAAATTAGTGGATTCTGATTAGTGGTTGATCTTATGTTGCTACACCTAAATGCTACTTAATTTTATACGTCTGATGAAAGCAGTAGGTTCTCAAAATTCCGATAGGTACGTTGCCATATTTAAAAACTCCATTTACGTTCAACCATCATAAATTCTGTTTTGTTTTTCAGTTACTTATAAATGCTCCTGAAACGTACACAGATTGATACGCATTCTGAAGAAGGTTGGCGTTGTCGGAAATTTTTAGCGCGTTTACAATAGTTTTATCAAATTATCTGAGAATAAAACTAACACTAAATTAGTATAAAGTACATAACCATAACTCACCACAACAAGAAACACCGCAACGAGAAAAAGTGTTTCTCGTTTATTTTGTCTGAAATAAAATCGGTCTAAGATCTCATCTGAAAATAAAAGAATCTCAAGATTTCAGTCTTTAATCTGACATTTTATACTCAGCTACACAGCATGGCTCGGAAGAATTGTGAGAAGACGGTATACACACAACACTAATTACAAAAAATAAATTTAATTGAATTTGACAGGCTAAATATTGAAATTTTAGAGTATGTAGGATTTCCGAATCATAATTACGAAGTTTCAACTAATTTCACTTAGGTAACTAACCCTAACAAGAAATGCCAATTTTAATAATTAATTTCATGGAAGTATCCAAGACATGTCTGCATCGCCAATGAACGTGACGCATGCAAGTCGCATGATTAATAACTTCTCCAGGGATTACAATTTCATACTTTCGATTGAACAATGAACTGACATCACGGTGAATGTGACATCTGGGAGTTGGCTACTGATGGAGAAGTAACTGCACGCCGCATACGCAATGAGCTGTAGTAAAACTTGCAGCCAACTCGGAATAACACAAGCAGCAGATGGGAATTAATTAGGCAGAACATCATTAATATTCTCTTGTGCAAGCGCTGGGGTTCCGATCAATGGTTTTGCGGTAATACGACGTGAATAACTTACACCGGAACCTATTGCATGAACTTGCAAAGTCTGGCTCGTTGCATATTACATGATACTGGGAAGTCTTTTGTACATTTCCTGCTAAACGTTTTTGAAGTTTGGTACGTTTGAAAGGAATAGCCGGAAAACTCTTTAATAATCATCGGGCCATACCGGCTGCGAACATTGTTATGCATTTTAGAAAGTGATTCTATTTAAATAAAGCTTGAATCTGATTTGAAGATAGTCTTGAAATGGTTATAAGATCTAAAGAATGCGTTTACAGCTACACAGTCGACAAGGCGCCATTGTACCGCCCCAGCCACTGCTACTGTGTGGCAGTGTGTGGTCCGGTCGCTTGCGTGCTCACAACCGTCTAACAGTTCTGCCAGTTCACTTGAACACCCTGTTCGTCTGTTCACAATGCTGAAAATACACGACGCCACTAGAGTAATTTGCTACAGAATCAAATGATTCAATCTCATTTACTCACGATATTTCTTTTGGCTCTTACCAGACAAAATTTATGAGAAAATCGTTTAGGCCCACATTTTAAGTGGAACTTGCTTGTAACTTGTTATCAAAAAGACATATTTTGTTTATTTTGATGAGGTAAGATCTTAAATTATTCAACACCAATATTACTCAATCGCTAACGGTATATTAAAGCGAGCTATCTAATGAAGCAGGAAGTGGCGTGTAAACGGCTGCGCGGGTCTCGGATGTTCCGCGCATACCGTATTCGGATTAACGATAATACAAATGATTAAGTATCTACCTATTTTAATAATATAATTATATACGAATTAGGCAAAGTAGTATTAAAACGCAATATTTTATTAATACACTGAAATGCATGGTAATCCCAGTTAATATTGAAGAAGATTTAAGTTAAAGCAGCGAGTTAGGTGAAAGGCTCGCGATATTAGCGGCAGCGGCGGTGGATCGGACGGAAGTATCACAAGAATGCTTCGGATACGGCACCTTACTTTCCAAAATCCACACGCCACCGACTTTCCACGCTGATGTTATCTCGTAAAAATGAGATTTAGACGAGACGAGAGCAAACGCGTGGCATTTCAAGTAATTAAGCGATTTTAATTATTCCGCGCTGCGCAACGGAACGCACAAGATCATACCGCGCCGCCCGCGCCCGCACCCCGCCCCCACCACCGCTGCTACTCGTTCTACGTTCCACATTTGAAAATTTTTATTCCAACAGCATTTAAAATTAATCGTTAAACATTATTTAATTGTTGACAATTAATTTACATAACATCAAATCCATTTCTATTTATCGGTTCTTAATGGTTCCTACATGCTTTCAGGTTATTAATATTAAGACTTTTCAATTGATTAAATTAGTCAAGATTAAAATCTTGATGATTTATTTAAATTTCCTTGAAACTTGGCACTTTAAATTCAATTGTGATAAATGTTCAAACGAACAAAATTCCTGATAGAAATTCTATATGAGACATCATCATCTGTTTAACATATTCATCTGTTTAACTGAAATCGATGCAGCCATATTCCCTAAGAATATTCAAAGTTGAATAAGCGATGAGATTGTTGAAGACGTTAGCAAACACGCGAATAATGCACATAATGATGAAGTAAAACGATAGCCGAGTATTTTAGCACGCATACTGCGTTTTTGCCGCATATAAATTTCTATGGAAGGTTCGGCTGGTCAGATTATAATTGACATATCAGTTTATTCGATCTGCATAATCTTATCTTCAACAAGTTGGCGGGCGAGCGCGGATACGCTTATTAAATCTACGAGAGCCTTTCACACGCTGTTAACATAACCGCTATCGATGTTTGGACAACAATCACCAGTAACATTATTAACGTCGGCTGTGCCTTGTGTTGTGTTTAATGAATATTTATCTAGACTCTTAACTTTCGTTTGTTTAAATGCCAAATCATCCGCGTGCGTTTGTATTGAAATGGTCATAATATTATCTCGTAGTGAAGCTTCAAACTGTAACAAAGAATGTAAATAATTTGAAATGTCATAAAACACAGCGTGCGTAATATACGCAGGAATGGTTTGGTTAATCGTTCCAGAGTTTAGCGCTGTAAGTATTCCCGTCAGCACTTCAGCATGAACTGACGGAGAAAAGCTGCGTCACGGTGAAGTGAAATTGATTGAATTTAGCGGTCGAAGCTATGTAACTTTCCGAGAGCATGAATTTCTCATTTGCGTCTTACAGTGAGAATTCCAATTTCCGATGGCACTCGCACACATAATGGAAGAGTTTGCTCTCAAACGGATCGAAAGCGGCAGAGCCGGCGTCGCTGGTCGATTGTTTCATCTGTGTTATTGATTTTGCTCGGAATGGCGTGTCCCAGCTGTGACAATAACGCACTATTCGGTTCGGAAGATGTCGCCTTGACGGGCAAACATCCGGCCATTGTTCGCCAGTGTCTGTGATATGGCTCTGTGAATTCGCTGACTTCCTTTGCGGCTCCATTCCTAATGTATCTGTGATTCAGAACTTCGTCACACGGTTGGAATCCACGAATCATTGTGGCATTAAAATCGTCAGCGTCATTAGACGAGGCTTTTTTTCAAGTGTTCGAATGTCTGAGACGCTTGTTTTCATGATAAATATCTATTAATTTTTAGCAATCTTTTTCCTCAAGTAAATTCAGATTTGAAGACATTGTTTGAGAATGTTAAAGTAATTCTATTGACTGGCGCCCGCCGGCGGCTGGACGGAGATCTGCAATGCGTCGGACGTGCCTGCACAGCCTCTGCGGATCAGCTGCATTATGGGGGCCCGTAAATATTTATCTTGTATGGATCCCGTGCATGGATCACCTAATATCTAGTTACATTTAAATATGTAGCAAGAACAAGAATGTGTACTGTACATTTCATGTTCAAAATGTAGAAAATACGATTTGAAATTAATTATATTGCCGTATCTTTCTACACTTCTCAATGCTTCGTAGACACAACTTACTTCTTATTAGTACTAGAGCTTTTCAATGGCTTGTCTTTAGAGAATAAAGCTTACATTTTTATGATCTTTGAATATTGTATAATTTTCTATAAAAGCCTATCGTTGAAGTGGAGTCACTGCATACGAAAGTGGAAACCTGCTGAGCGGCCGTATCCTCTTGCTTCGTCAGCCTTATTGTTGGGGAATAGAGATCAGTTTGCCGGTGTGGGTGTCAGCCACGGCTGGAACAATGGCTCCTCGTGCATTATTTACACAGGTGACGACGCCCGTCTGTTCGTGCTCTGAATTAATTCGCCGCGAGTGCAAGCGACCAGTCTTACTTTATTTTTTAATACTCACAAAAGATGCTTGTGCCACACCTCACCCTCGATGAGGTTTTATAAGCGATGAAAAGGAATCGAATGTCACTATTCATCTTGTACCATCTAAATCGAAATCTGCCGCGTCATTCTAATTTTTCTTCGATCTTTCTCTTCGTTTGGTTGGGTTTTTGTAGATGATGCTCAGACAGAGATATTCTTTACTGGATGTATTTTGCGTAGTCATGGTCAGTTTGCGGTTTACGTTAAACTACTTGCAATGACTACTTTAACATACCTAGATAATTATAATATAGATGGTAAAAGACCAAAATCTCGGCTACCAATCTCTAAAAGTTAAATTAGGTATCGATTAAGAATTGATTCTAGAGTACGTATTTATTTTCAATTTTATACATTTTAAACCAAATTAAGTTACACTAGAAATATATTGTGTTAATATAATTTGAACCACAAATGAGGAAAACAAACAGCGAAATTCAATCACTGATGGTGAAGTAGCCGCGGTCCGCGATCATGGCGTGGTAACGTCACAGGGGCCAATGACACGGCCAGCAGCACAGCCCGCAGGTAACGCGGCCGGAAACCAGACCTCAGCCCAAGGCCGGCTGATTCCATCACTAACTTAGGAAGTAGAGCTGACGTTAAACATAATTATATCATCAGGTATAGTCATATACATGAAACTTGGCAAGGCGTAGAAAGAAACATTAGATGCGCAGAACTCGTTTTGCTCTGCTTTTTGTTCTGCGCATCTAACTGTCTCTTTCAGATTCGTGCCAAGTTCCTTGTCAATGACTGTATTCCAGGTTCGATGGAATGAGGTTGGTGGTGCATTATCTTAATCTCCTATGATTGAGTGAGGTATCTCATTTTTGGAATCTCGATTGGTGTATTGTTTTTGCTTTATTTAAATAATGAAACGATTACAAACTGCTAATTGTATTAAATAATTTTGGTTCAGTAATAACGGGAAAATGTAATTAGGTACCTCAAAATGCAATTTTCCTTGTGTATTTTAATTTAAAATTTTGTAGCTGTCAAGCATACTTTGCAGAACGTTATGCGATATTGAATATTTATTCAGAATAAGGATTTCATTGAAATAGAAAAAATATATCTTCACTTTACCATTGTTAAAAGCATTGCATAAAAGTAATCGTTTAAGAAAGGAAATGAAAACAGTAACTTGGTGATACCAAATAAGCACAAATATAATAATAGAAAGGCGTTGCAATGGCGACACTGATTGGCGCGTTTAATTTTAGAACGCATAGCACTGCGCATGCGCTGTGCCGCCGCGCCGGGATTACTCTGTGGTTTTCCTTTTGTAGATTCCGGAGGGTAGACGGCTCACAACACCAGTATCGACAGTAAACAGGATCAATGGGACAATATTACTTCGCAACGTGTTTCGCAGATCACTGTACAATATAGAAAATAATATATAATTATGGTTCGTGCACAGCATTGAAAATTAACATTTGAGCCTAATAGAAAGTAGTATTTTAGCGTCATATTTCAAATAATTCTGAATAGAAAAGTGCTCTTCCCACACCCGTTATCAATCGACCGATGCAATATCTCCCACTGCAGACAGGAAAAATCTTTGCTAGCAATACTTTTTGACTACGAAAACTTGAAAAAACTTGTAAAAAGAGCATAACTCCCAATGTAGGGTTTAATAACGATCATTTGGTTTTCATTATCACACTTCAACACGTTCAGCGTTTTAATTTGGATGCCGCTTGCGTGCACTCAAGGGACGAACAGATACACAATGACTTATTGAATAGTTAAACATATGTAGATGTTATTCTTAATACGTTATTACAATCAGTTTTTAGAATGAATAATGTAAGCACAATTACTAGTAAAATGAAAGTCTTTAGACTGCATTAATATGTATGCAGAAAGTTGAAATCAATTAGCGTCAACGGTATCAATTTATGTTATTAGCATGAATTAAAAGGACTGAATTCACGTGAAAACTATCAATTAAAACTGATAGAACACTACGGACAGAATGATTGGAACAATTTTATTTAATACACGTATTAATTTACGACGATAATAAATTGCGCGGGTAAAAATCTACTTTTAGCGGGAACTATGCATGCGTTTGAACTTGATTGGTTACTTGACGATCAAATGCCATTTGTCACATATTTGTCACTGTCAAAAGTTTCTGCTCGTCAATGCAGTTTATCCGCGACTCCGTGGCGTAGGTATAGGTACAGAGATCCCTGGTTCGATTATTGGGGGACAAATATTTATAAGACATAATTATTTTGTTTTTGGGTTATGGGTGTTACTACTGTTACTAGTGATGTGTTATTTGTATTACCCCTGCCACCCGTAATACAAGGATTTCTAGTACGGGGGTATGAGTGCGAAAGGGTTTATTATTAATTATTATTATTAGATGATATTAGGTATAAGTTTAGTCTGGATTTGGTAGCAAAGGAACCAAAATAATAGTAGTGTCGGCCGCGGGGCGCGGGCGCCGGCGACACGCGACGCTCAGTGTCAAGGTCACGCGCACGGTGCGCTCGGCGGCGACTGAACATACGTTTTTACTTTTTTCTTAACGCGTTTATAATTCAACGCATGCTGCGACACAACCCTTTTTATTTATTACTGACTCATCCACTCATTAGATTTATTTCGGTCGTCTCCCTCTGTTGTGATCTGACAAACTGTTTTATTTTCGTCGAAATTTGAAAAATCGTCGACGCAAATTGTCATTGACAAATGCACCGAAACCCGAATTTGTCGTTTCTTAAAATATTCTCACGTTCCAAGTAAAAAGTAGCTGACATAATGAATGTTTACGAACTCAGAACTGGTTTGGCCGGTGATTTGTATGCGCTACGGCGGTGCGGCGCGGTGTGGCGGTAGTCGGTACCCACTCTTCTGCATTCATTCCTGTAATGCAACAAACAATTCTATATTTATCGCAGACCTATCCCAACAAACGGCGTAGTGGCGAGCGTGGCCGAGGAGGCAAAACAAATAACAGCCAGTATGTTATAAGAGGGCTGGATGGAGGACGTGCTTATCTTTAAATAAGACCCGACACTTTCAACTAAAATAGTCGCCCCCGCGGCCAGAAGATAAAATATTATGCGGCATACATAATTATGTTTCGTCCCTATTGAAATGTATTTACATTTTCATTTATTCTTATTTTTTACTTTAAAACTATGTAAATGCAATGAGCGGACGCCAAAAAGCGACACCGGTGACCTTAGAGCATTTAAAATGCTCTAAGCCGGTGACACGCGACGACGCGACTAAATGATCGCACAACGATTTCGACAGTACTAGTGCGAAGATTGCGAAGTCGCCAAGTCGCATCTCAGCGGCACTATCCAGTATCTTTATGTAGTGTTTTTGTGGTTGCTAGTTCAAAATTAAAATCTTGCAGCGCCATAATTCGCACTTTAACTTTGCCATGGTGAGCTATCGCACTAGTCACATGTGTGATCACTGTAAACATACACTATGATCACGTGAATAATATTTTAACAATAAAGTTAATAGTATAAAAAATACCACATCCAAAATTTGTAATGTTGTGACGGCCATCAATTTGTCGTCTCCGTATTAATTTGTAGTGAACTCTCGAGTGGGTTTGTGTAGCGCCGCGGAGTTAAAATTAGATTAACGGAGTTTTGGTGCTCCCAACAACACAATAATTGATAACGGCCCGTTAATGTTCCCCCCAGTTTGTTTAGGACTCGTCGGTGCCGAGATTTAACAAGCAAATGGATGGAGCGGCTAATTACTACTCTTAATTATGACTATTTTATTTTTAGTCATTAATTTTTCTATGAACGACGTTTGTTTTTGAATACTTAAGATGGAAGTTGCTTTTTAGTATCAGAAAAAATTTAGAGCGATTTTAAAAAGTGTAAACACATGAATCACTACTATTGACTATTTTATAGATGTTCTATTTTTAAATTAACTTTTTTTTAAATTTTAATAATAATAATTAATTATCGTCATGTTTTTTTGTGTGTTTGTAAGTCCAACGGGTGCAGCGAGCTGTGTACGCTGCGGTCGTGTGTCGGTCACGCGCGGGTACCCGCACTGCTAACAGATTGCCCAGTTTTTCTCCACGCCAAGTGTTATGTCGTTAGTTTTATCGCCGGACCGCGCTTCTGATGGGCGCTATTGTCGCTCGTTACCATTAAATTCCACAGGCTAGACAGCGATAAATAACATTTGAAAGGGTGTACATTATTTCTATAGCATTCACGCGAATCTCCCATTAAGTCACATTTGCACAAATATTTAAGCTTAATAACTTACTTTTTATTATAACATATAGTCTTACATTAGTCATCTAATTAATTGTAATCTTAGGATTTAAAATAAACCAAAGCACCCATTCCGATACATCGGCCCCGTTAGCAGCAACTCGATAAATTATCCGATAGTTTCACTATCAAACCAGTTTTGAATTTAAGCTTCATTTAAAAACAAACATAAACTTTGAACACCAGTGTTTACCTTTTTCTTATGGGAATAGCTAACCACAAGCTGACTGACTCGATGGTGTTGCTTATGGAAATCAGCAACAACGAAGTCGTTCGTTTTTGCGACCAAAACACTAAAACAACTGACGGTGGCAGCTCACCGGGCGGGCAATTACTTTACCACTAATCATGAGAACCATTAGGTGATATAGAAACCAATGACTTCCAACAAACTGAACCTCATCGCTCTTATCTGTTATTCAGTGCACTAAAAACAATGACGGTCGACTAAGGAGTAAGGGTGGACAAAGGCTTTCACATACTGAATTTGCACCATCATTTAATAGTCGAGATATTGTCGTATGATATTTGTTGATGTTTGACAGGGCTTGTGTGTCAATTGCGTAGCGTACTGTTATAATCCAAGGTAATACCGTAAGCGGCAGGCATCAGATGAGGCACGGCGAGGGCCGAACCGGGCCGTTGAACCTCTAACGGTAAGCGATATTCGCGTGCCTCCGCGTTAGTATTACCAGCCGCTGTGTGCGGTACTTCCCGATGCCGACCGACAGGATTTACAGACATGAAAGTGTAGGTACGGTATAGTAGCGAACTTGGCCATGGGTGCCTGCTATAGGCACTGACGAGTAACTTGGCAAGAGTGTGAAAGAGACATGTACATTAAGTCATTTTGTTCTGCTCTTTGTTCTGGGCATCTAACGGTCTCTTGCCATGTTACTTCTTAATGATTATACCTATGGAACAAACTCTATCAGAGCTAGATGTTGTCCATTTTCTCTTCACTTCATTTTCTCCTGAAATACACACATCAAATTAAAAGTTACGAGATTATGGTTTTTTGTGTAATTTCGATACATTCAATTTAGTGAATACCTACCTAATTTCGTTAACTTCATCCTACCCGAGTTTTTATTCAAATATTCAAAGTCACTAGGAAGGTGTAATTTACTTTTAATTTAAGTAACCCATATTTATCACATCGACAAAGTGGTAATACAAAATCTGAAGCGGTCTCCGATCTCGTTTTAATCAAAGTGACCCATGTATTCCATGTATGTATATCCGAATCGAGAACTGAATCCGATACGGTTTCTGTTGGTCGATATATCAACGGTGGACACCATGTGGACATCGTCGGGTCGGATGTCCGACCGAAACCGGTTGCCGGCGGTAAGTTCCAAAATTGCAGGCTCCAACCATTACCTACTCATTGACAGCCGTGGCGCTTTTAATACAACGGGAGATATAAGCTTGCTCTCCAACTTGTTCAGTAGTCAAATTGTGTACAATAAACAATAAAACTATAAACGCTTACACACTCATACCCCCGCAGTAGGATTTCCCTGTGTCGCGGGTGGCATGGACGACACTCAAATAACA
>DWKA01000044.1:0-26826 GCA_018249155.1 Panoquina ocola ocola
CCAACCAGCGGTCGTATGTGGATGTCATGTGACCGCTGGTTGGCTGATTTGCATGGCCGTGAATTGGCTGGCTGGAACTAAGAGTTCGTAATAGACCCGCTGAAATTTAAACTCATCACACAAATTAACTATTAAAAATACCAAGTGTTAAAAAACACCAGCTTCTAAATAGGCCAAATTATGCCCATTACAAAAATAGTCGCGGCACGATTACCACGGTTGCATAGTGAATGCAAAGCAATAAATTTATCACTGACAAATGGTTTGATAAGCCTCTTCCTGTACGAAGCGCATCGTCCTATCTAGGGCTAAGCCATCAGTGCTTGCAACCGATACTTAGTATCAATTAACGATAACAACCAAACATGATTTCTCATCGGAAACAATGCACTGATGTCCGCTGTGAATAAAACGGTTAAAGTCTAAAATCACACACAGTGCTATGACTTTAGGAGTATTGCGTGTGATTGGACACACAAAAATGAGAATTTATATAATCTGGAAGTAAATAATTGACTCTCAAACAAATCTGCCCCAAAATCGAACCCGGGCACCGTCAATTTAGTTAAGAATAACCAACGAAGCTACAGGGTTGTAAGATTATATTTTGGTTTATTATTTAAAAACTTATTAAAAAAACAGCTGAATATTACTACTAAGTCGTCATTTAAAAAAATATGTTGACCCTTGTTCTCTTAACAATATACTTTTTTTTTTGTTTAATATATTTCCATTACGTTAAAAGAAAACTATAGCAAGCGAAACGTAACCGCTACTTATAAATAAAACGGCAATAAACACACGTTTCATGATGATGCGAACATAAATTATTTAACATACAGTAGGATCATCGAGTGACGAGAAAAATTGTATGCGGAGAGAAGAAAAAATCTTACTTCTCATTAGGGATCGACGAAGCGTGTTGGATTATCCAGTCACCATTGACGAATATCAAAATGACGGAACTTTCTTGACCACATTTTACAGTATGTATCTTTTGTTTCTTTTATGGTCATCTATACGTAACTTGGCAAGAATCTGAAGGAGACGATGCACAGAACAAAAGACAGAGAAAAATGACTTCTGCGCATCTAATGTCTCTTTCAGATTATTGCCAAGTTACTTGTTATGACTATATCTTTCCTGTTTCTTTTATGACAGGTAAGGCATGATGACGAATTTAGTGTAGCCGATATCCACGCGACAGCAACTCACACTGAAGTAAATTGTCAACTTGTATGTTTATCATAGTTATAGATAAAAAAAATAACCTATTTCTAAGTTTATATCACATATAATAAAAATAAAATAAGACCCACTTCCTTCTTTTAAAGTCCACTTCTTCTATCGTTCTTTTCTTTTAAAAGCATTTCCACGCTCTGTGATGTTTTAATTACATCGACCACACTTCTTTCAGGCCGCCACTAAATATATCATTCGTGATTCATTTCTGTCCTATCCATTCCGTCCCACACCATCCGTTACAATATATCAACTAAAAGTAACATTTTTCATTCTTTCATCACAAATACAATGAAAATTAGTACAATTATCAGGTGAAGTCGGCCGACACTGCATCAATTGTGTTGTACCTACTAGTATATTCATGCTAGACCATTAATTACTGCCAGTTGTTCGCATGGCCACGTTAATTGGAATGTGGATTATAAATCAATACTAATCAGAAAACTCAACGGGAACGCGCAGAGTTATTTAGTAGCATTCAGCTTAGAACGTAAAATGGGCGTTCCCATATCTCGTATATTAGGGATCTCATTGACAAGAGTATTAAATAATTAGTTGACTCTCCTTAAGTGATTTGACTTATGTGACCTGATGACTGCATATCTTGCCAGTCATTTGTACACCTATATTCTAGTGTTAAAGATCTTTACCAGTGAAACTATAACTGATTAGAATGTAACACTTTATATCTTTTATGTATCTGCAGGTAATTCCACTCGGTATATTATATGGGAAACTAGGTTTCGCCCGCGACTTCGACCACGTGGAATTTGACTAATATGAAAACTATCATATTAGTTAATACAAGGTACCCTCTATGTGTGTGTGCAAAATTTCATGAAAATCGATTCGGTGTTTTTTGCGTAAAGGAGTAACAAACAAACATACTAACTTTCGCATTTATAATATTAGTATGATAGGTATCGAAAAGTGTTTGTAAAAACCTACTTCGAATAAATATTTTTGAATTTCGGTTGGGTGTTAAAAATACGTCCCTACTGATGCCAAAATATTCCAGAACCTTCCACTCATCAATTACCCTAAAACGAACTACCATGCCGCAGTACAATCTTGTGACGTAACCCCGTGAGGTCCAAGTGCAAATGGTGATGATGCCCCGCCCTTGACCGGCCCTGGCCTTGCCAAGCACGAGCGCAACCCTACGGGAAGCGGCCAATTTGTCACCATTACGAGCGAGGCGTGTAGTAGTATTTTATGTAATCTATTTCTATTATGTGCTCCTACTTGTACCGAGATATATTGGCTTAATAAAACTAGATTACATTCGTTTTCGCAGAACGAGCGGGGAGAATAGTTGTATTTTATTTGGGATGAAATTGAAAATTCTTTATTTGTTCAAACCTGAATATAAAAACAAATGGGCTTGTCTGCCGAGTCACACAGTCGGAAGTCATGAGGTTTATCTGCATAATGGGTAGGATAAGACAAAAAAATCTAAAGATAGGGCCCTAGGTCCTATTATTTAATTTATAATCGACCTCGAAGCCTAGTTGTGAGTGACTCTACCTAGGAAGCTGGAAGTTCCAGGTTCGATTCCCGGCCGAGGCATATATTTAACAATTACAGATAAATATTTGTTCTCGAGTCATGGGTATTAGTGAACCCGCAACACAGGGAATTCTAATGCGAGGGTATGTATGTAAAAGTGTGTAATATATTGGTATTTTTGGCTCATTATAATCATTATTCGAAGTTCAAATCCAAAATCTTCCGCTACAACTCCGTCACTCACCGCTAGCCCTCTGAAACTGGACAGCAGCTCTCTGGCACTCCGCCCGCGCGCCGGCCGCGGCCCCCACCGCCTCATGGTACGGCCTGGACTTGTCCACTGAGGTCCCCAGCCGCTTCGTCAGCGCCTGCAGCCGCCGCGATGTCTCGTTCAGCAGCAGGTGGAATGTTTTCATAGACTCCTGGAAGTCGACGGTCAATGAATGAGGGTGCAATAGGTTAAGTATTTTGTTTCATGTATCATTATCATAACCCTTTTTGTTCCAATGCTGGACTCGGGTCTTCTGTCACAATGTGAATGGTACAGGCCATAGTCCACCACGCTGGCAAAGCGATTGGTTTATGATGTATGAAACACATAAAACATTAGGTATAGGTAAGCCTTTTTTTTGCTTAATGACTTCTAATCATAAAAACACCGTAACTTGTTTAAAATCTTATTACACAACTAGATTTAATTAAATGACAAGTTATTTAAAAGGCTTCTAACTCGTGGCGCTATCTCTGCTCATAGCTGACACAGTTAAATGACCGACTGAGCAACTGAATTACATTTACTTTTTTAATAATTATTTATTATTGCTTGAATACAATCCCACCAGATAAGTAGCACTTAACTACAGTAACAAATACTTGCATGTAGTAAGATTTACCGGATTAACAAGCTGTCTTACATTGAAATCTACTACATATACATATAAAAAAATTTAGTTTTTTAATCGTTGTTGGACAATAACGCATTAGTCACTAAAAGAAGGCAACTCTAATGCTAGAGTTTGAACTAAAAATTTACCAAAATATTATATTATTGTTTATTTATAAGTTGCAGTATTCGTATGTCCAACAGGCTCAAGTCACGGTTGGCTGTCACGCCGCAGACGGTTCCACTGCACCGGTTACGTGACACGAACAATGCAGTCCAGTGTTATAATATCTTTGTCCTACTTCTGGGGATCGCCGTCTCCACACAAATACAAAGAAAATCTACTTCATTATAAATACCCTCTTCTGTGATAGCATAATATACCTAATTACCTACATATTATGTGGTGTATTGTATTTATTTCCTATTTATTTTTCGCTGTATTATAAGAGGAATTTCATCGTTAGTTCTGATCTATGGATCTGAAGATCCATAGCGAAATCACTTGTCTAAGCACATATAAATAAAAAAATACCTAATTAACTTTGCAACGGGCATGACAAAAACGCATAGATATCAAACCTACCTATGTTATATAATCCAATTTAATTATACGCTATGTTATCAGGCCTATTAAAAGCGTATATTAAGCAATAGTGATAAGAATTCATAACAAGTGTACGGGCAGCTGTTCCATGTTCCTATGTTATTACCATATAACGCATACTGGCATGTCCTATCGGGAGCATGGCGTGCAGTACAACGCATTCTGTTGACCCCATACGCGGGCACACATGGCTTCGGCCTTTGCTAAGGAATGTAGGGTTGACACAAATTTACAATATCTTTTTTACGGAAAAGACCACCATCCAGAGTCGAAAGCCTGATATTGACAATGTATATTTTTCAAAGAAATAATTATGTAGCGCGTTTAAATTGTACAGTACCTACTTACAGTTTATTTACAAGTGTACTTAATGTACCTTTAATTTAACTATTAACGGTATTATTTTCATAGTAATTTGACATACAATGGGACTGTAGGCATACATTAACTTGTACCTAAGCATAAAAAAATAAGATAGCTAACGCTTTATTGTTCAAAATAAATATTATTGACGTGAGAGTGGTGGAGAGTGACAGCCCTGAATACACTGAGTCTTTAAACGTACCTTAACGGCGAGTCGGCGGCGCGAGCGACGTGACAAAATGCTAATCCTTTACTTATATTTAACACACGTGAAGTTTGACCGTCTCATACCACCTGTACTGTTCCTACTATCTTATCACTAGACGGGTTTGTAGAAATCACAATTATGGTAATAGATTCAAGGCATAAATTCATTGGTCTATTATTATCCTACTAAACAATGGAAAAGACAACAATAGTGAGTTAACATGACTGTTATCTAAACAAGTTAACTAACTACGCAACAATAACTAAAAACTACGAAGCATCTGTGTTCGTAGGTACTTGGTGCGACTCTTCCTATCACATCGATCGAAACGTCCCAGTTTCGATACCCGCCGGGGAATATTAATTGAATTAATTTGTTCCGGGGTAGATGTCTCATTTTGAGAGCAGTCACAATTTTGAGAACATTTAATTACACTGACGATCCACTAATCATACTAACCTAATTATTTAACTGTCGAATTTGATGTCTTTAACATTTATTAACCAGGAAGTACCTAACGAAACTGAATAATTCACAGGGAATCATTAGTAAAGAACAACCCATTCCTGTAACGATTTTGAATAATCCAGCCTTAACTCCCGTGTATTTAATAAAGGAAGCTTGTGCGCATTATTTCAGTTTTCTAGCTCTACAGAGTCAGTCAGGAGTTTTTTTACAAACTTTTTATATATTCAGGGTAACTTAAGGCTTCACTCTCGAATGGTTAACCATCAACGCAGGTAGATTACGATATTCAATCGCCGTTCGATGGTAAATCATTTCTGATGGCATCGAGCCGTCGACTCGCGCTATTATCCGTGACATAGACCACAGATCCATGCATCGGTAGAACTGATTTGTAATAATTAACGGATATGTCTAGCTCAAAATTAGCCAAGTGCGTATAATGTATAGTTGATTACTTGTCAGTTGATCG
Source organism: Panoquina ocola ocola (assembly GCA_018249155.1). Classification (NCBI taxonomy): domain Eukaryota; kingdom Metazoa; phylum Arthropoda; class Insecta; order Lepidoptera; family Hesperiidae; genus Panoquina; species Panoquina ocola. Next base: position 5,753 of record DWKA01000044.1, read on the forward strand.
ACAAACCGTAATCATGATAGTTTTCCGTTCTTTACAGTTTTCAAAAAGCAATAATATTGTATAAAACTATAAAATAAAAACATTAACACGTCACGTATCCACCGCGCAAATAAAACAACAAATAAATGTGTTAAAACATATTTATCTATAACATGTTTTATTAGGCACATGGTCCCCTTTTACACGTTCGTACATTTGGACATTTTATTGCGTCGTTACACGACGTGACACGTCTATAATATCTCCATGATATCCCCTGAGAATCTGAAATGACATCAGTCTTCAAAGACGCTAAATTATTCAATATTTTTTTCACTTAGTGAATTCATACTCCTCAGTAGCAAAAATGATTGGTGTAAGTACAACTAGAAACTATGCTTATTCCCATCGTGAACGAATGACAAACGCACAACTTCAATCAATGGACCTAGAATAATTTTAAAGGGTTATTAAAGTATGTGTATGATGAATGATTTTCAGAAAAAAAATTGTATGCCTTAATAAAAATAAAATATTTTTTCCTCAGTCTCGAGAACTAGTTACTCACTAGGTTTATTAAGAACCATAGTATTATTTCCAATCATATTTACGTTTATCAGTTTAAGATGGTTGCTTGCAGCAATTGGAAAAGTCGTATCTATTCAATGTTTAGTCTGTGGTAGGGGCGGTGTGGTGCGAGCGTAAACTGGAACATGTGTAACTGGATTTCTTTCATCTTGTTTATGACGCAAGCGGCGGATTGCGGCGGGGTACGGATGCACGTCAACTAATCATGATTGCCAGGTTAAAATTATAGATGTATAGTCATAGGCAGGTTACTTGGAAAGATGTAGAAAGAGACATTAGATGCGCAGAAGTGGTTGTGCTCTGCTTTTTGTTCTGCGCATCTACAATCTCTTTCAGATTCTTGCCAAATACCTTGTCCACGACTATACATACATTTTAAAAAGCCAATCGCCTGTCGACTGAGTCAAACCTAAGTTAACCTAGTTACGTATCAGCGGGCATGATCGGTGTTTGGATGGGTGACAAGTAGTGGCAAAATTTCTTGGGTTCCGTGCTTTGGAGAGCAAGTACAGCCATCGGTCCCGGTTGTTATCATTAAATACTAATTGTAAGTCAAGCCATGTCGGAAGGCTTTGGCAATATGAAAACTTCTGACTCTCGGTATGTCTAATTACCCCTCCAACAATCTGCATTGGAGCCGCTGTAGTGTGTTATAAATGGGTTCAAACAGGTTCAAACCTAATATTTTTTTTATTGTTTGCGTACCCCAGAGTTATAAAAAAAGAGGTAAACAAATACAATTGTTATTACACAACACACACGGACATTGCGGTCCGTAGCGATTTCTTTTAGACAAAATATGAAAGGAATAGGAGCACAAATGTTATAAATAGAAGTGTAAGTAATTATTAATTTGTACTAAAAAGTTACGCGGCGTACAAAATGTCTGCATAGACAATGAAAGGGAAGAATATTAAAATCTTTCTAATCATACTCATACTTTTACCAGTCGTAATAAATTATAGAGATTGGAGAGCTGAAAAAATAGTGAAAAAACAGAACAGGTTTAAAAAGTCACTGATGTTATAAATGTATTAACATCCAAATAGATAAAGATAATGAAATAAAAAAGGAAATCGAGCTTAATTTCAGTATGGGTGTGAAATAAAACTTTGTGAACTATGACAAGCACTATTACATTAAGAATTGGTGACATTGGCAATTTGGCACCCCATGAGGGACCGACAGTCGCCATAAATACGATTTACGACATTCTGTTTTCCGAAGACAGCTTTAGTGACGTCATTAATTATGTTTGAAAATGAATTTTTCATATTATAACTACAGATCGCGCACGAGTTGATTGCAGTCGACGCCTGAGGTACAGAGGGGAGCACGTCGCCCCGCCGTCTTTAATATAGTGTTATTAAAGCTCAAAATTATTTATGTCCCCCCTCCTTTACCTTTACTGCAATCAATTCTCGAACGAACTGTTCATAATATTTTGGACATTTTAATGCAAATGTAGGAGTTTAGTGTCAAATCCTACCTATACATTTTTGTTACACCTAGAACTAACTGTACAAGGGACATCCATGATAAGATTTTCTTAAAATATGCATGGATATTTAGAAAATGTAGGTAAGTCAAAATAAATCCATTTAACCATCACATCGCATTTATAGCCTTACTTTCGATAAAATTTTTAATTAACTTAGCGGCAGGTTCGTTACCATCATCGCCTTAGTAACTTTCAGTGAAATGGTTAATTCATTTAAGGGCAGGTTCGTTGCAAACAAGCCTATATTCATCCCACGTCACACACCGGCAATACGGCATACGGTCACGGTATGCCGGCAATGCGGGCATGCGTCACCGGGAGGCATTGTGGCCTCCCGGGGCAGCCGGTGAACCGGCACCGTCACACTCCACTCCACCCGCCACCAGCTGACCAGCTGCACCAACCGATCGGAATGTCGGTGGACATATTGTTTCTTTACAACTGATTTTGTATTGAATTTGCTGGTTTTATAAAGTCTACAGTTTACATTTTAGGGTATACTATGTTCATGAATGATTGGCGGTTCGTTAGGCTTACAGTTTACACGGATGCAATTTAGATTAAAAAAAATGTATACCCTACGTAAACTATGTCAGTCATTTGTTAAATGTGTATAAAATATTTTGTATAAAAAATGAAATAAATAGGCAAGTATGAAAATAAATCCAAAAATATGGTATTATCAGTCAATATCCTCCATACAATCAATACTTTATTATCAGTTAAGAAACAGATTCTAATCTTTAATCATTGACATACAGATTTATCAATACATACTATACATAAGATAAGTACATTCTTAAACCAGTTAGCAAGGACCTATTACCAGGACCAGTAGTAACAATATTCCTTTCCGCGGCCGAATCGTAAAAATCAATCACTACACAAAAGACCTCAATAGTACTTTTACGTTGAAAGGTTACTACAGCGCTTTTGCCTCACAATACACGACGATACGAACGGATCACGGCTAGTGCTTTTTTTCACATTTAACCCTCACAAATACCGGTTCTTTGAGTTCGTACGATAAAAACCGCTTGCGGAGTCAATATTTAAAAAAATAATATTGCTCAATAAAAATTTGATTTGACGATATCATAACATAAACTGTTATAAGGCTACAACTTTTATTTCTTGTCCGTTTCAATGTCGTGTTACCCAAAATAGATTTAAATGACGGGTGAGGAGTACATCTTTGATTGACATTAATATATTTATCTAAAAGAAATCATCGTGAAACATGTAAGATAAAACCAATCATAAATATTAAGATTTGTAGATAAGATATAAAGATTTTGTTAAAAGATTAGTAGTATATTTTATCTTACGACTGGTTACTACGAGTATTGTAAAAAAGCTAAAACACTACCAGATTAACAATAAACCAGAATATTCTGATTTTCGATAATTAATAATTATTACCTTTGAGATACAAATGATAAGGAATGGTGGGTGTGTTGTCAAGAAAAACTTTTCAATTTGACGAGTTATTTAACTCGCTTAAGTAAATATAAGGGGCGATACAGACCTCGTATTTTGGGATACAAATATGCATCTCTTTTATCATTACGTTGACGTTACTGAAATAAAAAAATAGGAAACAATACATCCATACTTAATTCCCGAAACACATTACATAAAGAGACATTATAATCTCGATGCAAAACCGCAAATCCTTCTAAATTCAAATTCGATGTTAATTTCAATTATAAACGTTAGAATTCACTCGACATCAGTCGGAGCGAAGATTAGAGTCAGGTGTCACGGCGTGACCCGATGACGTGACATATCGCACCCATCGACCTCGCACCTGCTTGCCACCGGCTTCCGTCATTGTACACAGCCACGAGTGTGGTAATATCCGCCTTATACCGCTTTTATACCACCTTTATACCACTTTTATAGTCCCGTGTGATAATGTGAAATTGTTTCCTAATGACAGACGACGTCGGCGGTTTTCCGGTGCTGGCACTACTTTGTGATTAAATTTTAATGGAAAACGTTCTGTAATCTTAACTTATAATCAATAGCAAAATGCATGTTGTGAGGCAAAAAGGGAACATAAAGATATTGTATAAATTATCTCGGAAAACCCAGCTCTGAAGCGCGGTGCTTTCACAATAATTAATCATGTCCAGTATCTGAAAGATTTGAAGAAGTTATTCGCCTGTCATAAATACATAACATACGAGTACATAATTTAGGTTCTTCAGGCAGACATAGATACCGCGCGTCGTCTTCTATATTATAAAGAGGACAGTTTTGAATTTTTCTTTGTTTGTTTGAATTGATTACACCGAAACTACTGGACAGACTTTTTTGAAATTTGGCATGGAGATACTTTGAGATCCTAGAAAGATCACAGCATAGTTTTTATCCACTAAATAAATCCTAAAGGGGTAAACATAGTATACCTACTATATTTTTCCCGACGTAAAGCAAGGGCGAGAATACTAGTCAATTTTATAAGACTAGTACCTATTTACTCTTACAAAAGCGCTCGAAATTCATCTCAACACACGTCATAACATATACCTACACTACACTACGTGCAACATATCGTAGTATTGCGTACTGAGTAGGTAGAGCGTCGCCGCGGCCGTGTACTCACGCTTTACTATGCGTAAATAATTGCGCATAATAATCATCAAGGTACCCACCCGCCAACTATCGCTGCAGATCTTGTACTTAGGTAATCGCTTTTTGCTCTCATAAATGCCAATTACTTTCTTTACTGCTTGCGTTTTTGTTTAGCGAATTTTATTAGATACCAAAAGCAATTTAATTTAACCGTGTTTTTATTATTGAAATAGATAAACAATTCCTCTAGTTTAAATTAGTCAATTCAGCCTATTAATAAAGGCAGTAAAAATACACTTAAACTCAGGAAAAAAGGCATTACGAGAACTTTGTAACATACAATTAGGTATGTATTATTACTTTTTAACGAATATCTAAAAAAAAATATTTAACGTATTTCCTTCAACGAAACCAAACTACAATGATCTTTACAACTATGCCTATTATAAGTAGATCGTTGTAAACACTACGACTGTAGTGATCTCATTAGGTTCCAGTTCTAGCTGGCCTACTGGCATCGTTTATCATAAACTGGACATATGCGAAACGAAACATATTGTAGGCCACTCATTCAACGATCTACGGCCGTGTTTCTATTACTTATGTAATGCACCGACAAATGTTTCTTTTAAAGATTATTGCTTGACATAATTTTATTATGATGGTAATTAAGCTAAGTCCAGGAACGCACTAAATTAATGCTGGTTTCCTTGAAAATACCTTTATTTGAATTGAATAGGCTTCGAAACTGCTGGACCGATTTTATTGTTGGCACGGACGCACGGAGATACTTCGAGACTCTAGGAAGGACATAACATAGTTTTTATCCCCTAATGGGGTTGAATATGTACTATATTTTTACCTAAGTGAATAGAGGGCGAATATACTATCCCCTATAAATCCTATAATGTAATTAACCATGTCTGCGGGCACGGGCAGCCCGACATCACATTGGCTACGTGCAACCGGTAATGGCGGTGCCAGTCCACGATGCGACTAGCTATTAAACCAGGAGTAAACGAAACAAATTATACGAGTAGATGAATAATACTTTTAACAGGGAACAGAATATATTGATCTATGACTATCTAATACATAAAACACAAAAGTTACTTTGTATTTTTCCGTTTAATTGTGTAGTAGAGTATTTTTCGTGCTTTAAGTCGAGTCAATAAAAAATGTTCTTATACATCACAATTCACACGGAATTATATCACGACTGTTCATTCCAGCTTCATCTACCATTCCGTGTAGAAGGATAGTGACTAGAATTAATGAGGCGTCCATCTTAGTGCGCAAGCTGGCTATAAAACATCTACAAAGGTACTAAGACGTGTAATTCCATTAGAGACCAGGACCTGCTAAAAGTCTCAATACTCATGGCTTATGGCCTCTGACTGTTTTCCCATTTTATGTCTCATTGATTGGGACTTGTATTTTAAAAACACAAGTTAATAATGGTTACGTAAACGAAAATATTTTAGTTCGAATTGGGAGAAAAAAAATAAGAGCCAAGTTTTAACTAGCTTAACTAACACGAAGCTTACACCAAGTTCAGTTTACATGAAAACAACATCAAAATCCAACCGCTCCTCTAGTTTTAATAGTGGCGCATGCGAGAGGTACTTTACACGATATCTCCTCTATATTAATAATGGGCACAGAGGTCGGGCTACGTGAAAACGTCCGTGAGCGCTAATAGAATGTGCAGTCATTACATATGTACGTGTATTTTATAGGAACCGACGTACATATTGTGTACAATACTCTTATAGAGATCGCTACACTTAACCGGTTTAAAAACAAGTTAAAGACAAACTTTGTCATTGCAGTGGTCTGAAGACTGAAGTATGAAGGAAAGCAAGCAAATAAGAAGAATCAAAAGAAAAATTATGGGTTATATAAAAAGTATACTGGTAACAATTAAATAAACCATAAGCCATTATAGGTAGAAAACTTCTGTCATTTACAATATGTATAGTCATCGGCATGCAATTTGGAAAGACGTACATAGTAAGAGTCAGTTAAATGACAGAAGTAGTTTTTCTAAAAATCCATTCATAAAGTCTAAAAAACTACTTCTGCGTAGCTAACTGTCTCTTTCTACATCTTTCCAAGTTGCTCGTTATTGACTATACCTACCTATTTGTAAAAAACAATCTTTAATTTGCAATTTTGTGCCAAGATAAATTTCTAATGGAGAAACAAGAGTGCCACTGGACGATGACAAAAATAGGTCAATGTTATTTGAACCCTGTTTTACTTCCATTTCACAATCTATTGGTTTCTAATTTTCAGGAAAGCCCGCAAAATTATATAAACCAATAGTTTTGTTTCTTTTTAGCTGTTGTTTTAGGCTGTTGGGTCGGCTCGGCTCCAGTTTTGCTGGAGTAAAATTTCGTGTGTAATTAACAAGAATGTTTTGTAGATGAAGCTTTTATCATTAAAATTAATATGTTATCAATATCAAGAGTTTACGTATTTTATGAAGAGGCTGAGTAACTGACCAGATATGAAAAGTGGTTTGGATGCTCATGAGATTTAGAACGTTATTGAAAAATCTGAGCTCCTTGGATCAGAATGAAAAAATATAGAGTCAAAGTTATTAAGGATAGTCATTAACAAGTAACTTGGCAAGAATCTGAAAGAGACATTAGATGTGTAGAAGTCGTTTTGTTCTACGTATCTAACTGTCTCATTCAAACTCTTGCCAAATTACGTATCGATGACTATATCAAAAACATCTCCTTGGCCCAAAAAAAGTACAGATAAACACCGATAAAAACAAAACTCACGTCTAATTCCAGCTCAAGTTTATTGATCTCGTCGGTGGCGGCGTTCAGCTTCTCAAGCTCCACCTGGAAATATTTAAAAAAACTTCAAACAGTCGCACGACACACGCACACCACACTCCCAAGCGTAAGGCAACAGCAAACAACATGTAGAGACGGGAAACATTCGAGACATAGTGGACAACTAGCTTTATCATCGCGCTCGTGCATTATCTTGTGAGATAAACAATCGGACACTTTTATCTAACTGTACCTTATTTAAGGAGCGTTTCCTGTCCCTACAAAAGCCACTAACTATAATACAATACATTTTCGGTACTTACATAATTCACTCGTCTAGTTGTGATACAAGATTCTTCGTAATTAAAGTCCAAGCGTTATTAACATTACATTTTATTTATCGATACATACATTAAAATTATACATGCCATAAATTTTACGATAGAAAAATATTTACGCATCCAAATTTAAATTTTTACACCTAACCACAGTTTCCGAAACAAAATATAATGGTATTTAAAGTAATGCCGAAATTAACGATGATACAATATAGTGATATACGTAAAGTAAAACTTAAGTATTAATGAAATTAATGTAATGGAATGATTCTCTTGTACTCGATTAAGTTTTGATCTACGTTTAGATAACTAAACATTTTGCAGGATACACTTCGCTTGGTAAACTCTACTTTACACGTGTTAGGCCGAAAGCATCATGTTAAATTACACGGAAATTAAAAATCATACAAAATGAGATTACATTCGACTTTTTTTGAGTAAAAATTATACAAAATAATAATTTGTATCATAATGTGACAGGCCTAAAAATCTAATCAAATCAAACAAAAAAAAATATCCCATGGCGGGCTAACTAAACGCCAATACATCTACTCATCTAATAATTCAAACTAATCGAAAAATACAATAATTGAGAGATTCAATTTTAAACAATTTAGTGGTACAAAATTAGATATGAATTACATTAGAATGTCAATCAATCAATAACTTTTGTTAAATTCATGCAAAATTTGGAAAATACAAGTGTTTCTGTTAGTAATAGGTATACATGGTGCTCAACATCAATGGGATTACATTGAGGTGACCCCGTGCCTTGTTAAAGTTAATTAGGCCTTTAAGCATATAAATTACATTTCTTTTTATAATTACTTTCCTTTATTAGTCTCTTACACAGTACCTACCATACATTTTATTTAAAATAATTTAATTAAATTCAATTTGCATTCGACAAATTAAAAATTTATTAGCAAACTAAATTTTCTAACATGACCCATTAGATGCACAGGACATTACATGCACAGACAACATTGATGGCAGCCTGAAAATTGTATTGCTCTTTAGGATCTCCTCTTACTTTTTAGACAAACAATAATCTCAAACCAATTACAAAAATCGAATACTCTTGGTAATAACATTGGAAAGAAGACCATTTTCATTAGCTTGGCTCTTCTAAAGGATCAAGGATCATTCTCGCTCTTATTATTTAAGACATTAATCTTTTTTATAATCGGCTTAAGATAATTACGCCACTAAGTATGGATTTCTTGGGTTCTGTAAGTTGGACATTTAATTTTTTAATACAATATTAGGCTAATAAGCCTATAGTTGATTTACATGATTGTCCATAGAGTATAGATTTATTTCCAAGTCTCAACAACCAGTTAGACCCAGTTAGTTGCTTGGCTAATATTGTTTTGAGCCAAAATAATGTCCAATGTATGCATAAGGAATATTGTTTAGGATTTGGGGCATACAGTCTACTTACGAAAATTATTTAAGTGAAATTATCTTTAATTATGACATAAAATTATTTATGGCCATACTTTATATCTCATTGTCTACAAGTATAGTATCTAAAGAACATAAAGTTGTAGTGTTTGAAGATTCATTGATAGTAACTCAATGTTAGCTAGAGATATAATTTTAGTTTCCTACATTTTGGAGGTAGACAAAGATAACATGGTACTGCTTAAATAATATTATTTTAAAGCTTGTTATTCTTGGTGTTAGAATGGCCTTAGCTCTATAGTTACAAAAAATATCAGACAAAATTTCACACTGGTGGACAAAATATTTGTGATGTTGTATTTAAATAATGATCTTCACTACTCATAATGCATGAGACATTTTGAAATATATAAATAAAACTAACAGTTACTTCAATTTAATGGCACATTTCTATACAGAGATATAAGTTAGTATGTAATGCAGTGTGTATAGAAGTTTCTAATAGTATAAAATGCCGTTATTAACTGTTACAAGTTACTACGCAATATATAACTAATTTATTAATTAAACATGAAAAATTGACAAACTCGATATACAAACGTAACTTTGTGGACAGGAAACAGTCCTATAAGGTACCAAATATACGCTTCAACATCAATACTATTATCCAAAACTATGCCTCACATACTCAGTACATAGAAATTTACAATAACAATCTGTCAATTCATAAGGGATTGGACCAATCAATGCATGTCACTATCACAAATATATTTGCCGGAAACGAATCGTCGCTTTACGAGAGACAAGCGATACCCGCTCCCTATAAGCTCAAACTCTATTCCGGAGAGTGTTGCCCCTTCACAGTTGAACTGGGCTGAGATTGTGGCCTTCGTCGACGGCCCACTCGACAGTTCGAAACGTGCTCTTAGCGACCCTACGCCTTTATCTTCCGAGTGCTGCGACAGCTCTGTAAAACGCCACAAAGCCTGCTCGTTTTCAGAATTCCAAGTGTTTTTGGGCATCGCAATGACATTTTTCACAGCTCCGTTCATGGGTACGCATACGGAGACGTTAAGCAGAGGCGACGGAGGGCTCATGGCATGTAAATTGTACTTGTAATCCACCTTAAGGTCAGTGTGGTCCAACTCGCATTTCCAGTAAGACACCAATTGGAACGGACAAGACGCGGCACCTGTTTTTGGTCGTATCTGGTATTTGAGGATATCAACGTTAAAGTATTGCGCAGTGGGATTCTTTTCCGACTGCCGTTTAAGGAGAGACGTCAAAGCCGGCATGTTAAACTCCACGACAGTTGTATCGCGTGTAGACATCATAGCGTTTATGCTAATTAGCTGCTTGTTGGGTAATACGTTGTCCAATCTATGAATATTTTTCAATCTGAAACATAACTTTGCGGGATTCGGATTGTTGGCAAGCACTCCTACTATGCCGGTCGGAAATGACAACATCATGTCTCCCGACATTTTAACTTGGCACATGCTTTCTTCCGTGCCGCGGAAGTAAGAATGAATAATTTCATGAAAAGCTACCGCTAATGGTATTGTGTCTGCCATGCCTATGGTGAGCGGCGAGGGGCCGCGGGAGCCGGAAGATCCTGCAGCTCGGAAATCACCTTCTGAACGTCGGGAGGGCGGGCGAGGAAGCGATATAGTCGATGTGGTAGGCGTCGACGTACGGAAATTAGATTGGCTCATTTCGCCAACTTCCGAAAAAAGATCGCCAACGTCTGTCGTCGTTACGGGCGTAGGACTTTCTAGTAAATGTGATTGATTAGACTGTAAGGGCGCGTAGGGATTGGACACATTACCGTGCGGTGAAGCAGGATTGCTGACGGCGGGACTTTGAAGGAAGAAATTTAAATCGACCAGATCGCTACTAGCTTTACTTGCGTTGGCGTTGGAGCCGCGGCGGGTTGTACCTATCTTGTACAGTGAGATGTTCTCCACTGTAGCTCTGAGCTCATCTACACTTGCAGACATTGGTGCACTGCCATTGCTAATTGGTTTTATTTCTACATGAATTTTCTGTTCTCTCTCTTCTTCAGAATCCGAGTCAGTTGAGGAGTACACACTGCCTTTTTCATCCTTAGGTCTAATACAAAAGCCCTCATCATCGACTTCAGGAGAATTCATCAAATCCTCCTTTGTTGGAACCTCTTCTTCCTTTTCTTCTAAATCAGACTTTTCACCCGGGTTAGAATTTTCTGAAATTTCATCTTTTTTCTTTTTAGATTTTTTTATCTTTGTCTTAGTCCTTCTACTGCGCATGAACCATTTAGATTCCCTAAGTGTTGTTCTACCCATATTGTCATCTTTATCAGCTACAACAGGAGTAGCAGGAGTTCCACTAGGACTCGATGGGGCAGAACAGGGTGCTCCACCTTCAGTACTTACACTGGGCTCATCTTTATTTTGAAAATTTGGGGTAAATAAATTCAGCAGAGAGGTAGTTCTCCTAGAGGTTTTGGTAGCAAACGATGGTTCCTTCTTTGCAGGCTTGGTTGGAGGTGCTGGCTTGTGAGATCCATTAGAAACAGTTGATATTTGGTCTGCTTCTGAAATGGAGTTATTGGCAGAGCTGGGTTTAGGCAGTGACGGAGGTAATTCTACCAGGTTTGCCTTTTCAATTGCAGTATACTTCTCTATGAGGAACTGTTCCAACAGCTTTTCTACTGTCAACTCAAGACATTGATGTTTAAAGTCTCTATGTACTTGACCCATGAGGTCATGATTGTTTTGAATAATATCAGCATATGCATTAACAAATTGCTTCATTTGTTTTAGATGTGCCTCCTCAACATCTTGAAAATGTTTGCAAGTTTGAGTCATTTTCTTTTCAAAATCTTGCTTTACAAGGTTATATTTTTCTGCCAGCTGCCTGTAGTCTTCATGTAATTTTTTAATTTTAACTTCAGCCTTTTCAATATCCTTAGCTGATGCATTATCTTTACGAAGCTTTTCCAACTCCACAGACTTACTTGTATATACATCTTTAGCTTTCTGAAGTGCTTGCTTAGTATTTTGGATAAGTAAAACTACCTCTAGAGTATTGGATTCAGAATCCTTGACTGCTTTGTGTTTCTTGTGAAGCTCCTCTGCATATCTAGCAACATCTTTGACAAGTTCACTAACTTTTTGGAACATGTGCTGGTGCAGATTAGATAACTTCTCTGCGGAGCACTTGAGAACCCCCCAGAACGGTGCAAAAGTGCCCTGTGAGCAGTTGCTATTAGCTTGTTTCGCTAACTTAGCGAGTAATTTCGAGTTCGATTCCTCAATGTTAGACCTCTCTCTAAAATACTCAGAGAGCTCCTTGCTCGCTATCAGTCCGTATTTCATATTTTGATACAGTATGTCATACCCATTGTGCTCGTTGGCGAAATAATCTACGAAGTTGACACTCATCTTTGCTGTTACAAGGGCGACGTACAGTTACTCAATACATTATTTGTCACTCACTGACCTGTATTCTAGGATCGAGTTCAGTATCACCATTGTCATCGGCCGGGATTGTGAACGAGGACTCTTCCATTGTAGCCTACTAGGACTAGGAAGCCACCCAATCACCTAAATTACATCACCGACACATTAACGTATAGCGTCACCTTCACTCCACTAAACACTTGCAAATAAATTGTTATTTCTAACTATACATCACTATCTAGAGTATAATTTAAACACTTCATTTATAATAATACTAAATTCAAATATACATAATATGTTTAATTTACGAAATAAATCAAATAGAAATTTTCATTCAAGATGACGTCCGCCTTCTTGACGTCAAATCATAACAATAGACAAGACGTCAAGAAAGAAACCAACAACTTTGTATCGAGTATGAACTGATACATCGAGTTATCGTATTATTACTACAATTATAATAATTCGATAAAAATATTGTTTAATAAGAATAATAACAATTTTGTTAAAAAACAAGATTTATATTTATTTATAGGTATTTATCAATAATGAAATAAAGAAAATTCTAGTGTTGCTAACATACAAAAGAAAATTGGGGTTTGATTTTCAGACCTTTGCATATTAAATCGTTTATGGTTCTTTGACTTATTAATGTGATATTGAATGAAAACAAATATAATCAATTAATGTCATTTAATTCATTATTTTTTCATTATGAAACTTTAATATAACGTGTAATAAAATATTTACTTTGTTTGTTAATGTTACATCAATAGATTTTAAGTAAATTAATTGTAACCAAGAATTACTGATGAATAAAATGGAATTAAAATATAATTTTAATGATTATTGTATGGTTATTTCTACAAATTTTAGTTTTAATCATGGTTTTCTATCTATTGATCGTTTACTAATTTAATATTTGGTCGAATGAATAATTAAAATCATGATGCGAACTAAATAACTGATAATAGTTTTATTGTAATTGTTATTTACTTCAAGTAGCATAATGATTTTATCGTATTGGTAGGGCGTAACAATCATGTATTATTGACATTATGTTTTAGTAGTCTAATAGCAGTAGACGAAACAATTCAAATGTAGTATCAATGTGTGAATCGAAATTGAATACTTTGTCTCGATTTCAATGCATGATGCTAAACCAGAATTTTAAATAAAAGTCTATATTGTCTATGGTATAATCCAACAAAAACAAATACCGTACGTATTTTATTTTAAGTATAGACTATCTCTGTCTCTCTTTAGTGATTTTCTATGTTGCATCGTTGCGCACAGCGCCATGATTTTTTCATAGGCCATTTTATAATTTGACATAATATTACGATGCCTTTTCAATTTGTCGAATTTGACGTAAAACAACTTCAAGTCAAGTTGCACGAACGAAATCGTCCCAGTTTCGTTGTTTCACTGTGAACAGTTTCTGTTTCGCGAGCAATTTATTTCTATGAGTGACACAAGTATCAGTTGCCTCGTCAGACCCGAGCAATCGGTGCAGACTCTTACGTCCAGAGTTTGTTTCTGAGAGGGTGAACGCAGTTAATCTGTATGCAACTGTTACGCGTTGCCTCGACTATGTCTTACCAAGGATCACCATATTCGGGGCCGGGAGATGAATACGACTTCGAGGACGATGGGTACGACGATTTGGACGAGTACAGGGACCCGGAGGACGCGCTGCCGCCGGCGCCAGCGGACGACAGTGACGAAGGTAAGGTTTGTTTACGATCGTCACGTCCATCCTATTTTGGCGTCATATCAGTGTTCTTCGTCACTGCAACCTGTTATCCCCAATGATTAGTTCGCGTTGCTTGTAAACACAAGTTATGTAACAATAACAAGGTTAGGTTATAATATTGTTTCATGCTCGACCACCTTCCCGCCTTTTGTTGGATACCACTCAGATGACGTAATGCGACCACTGAACGCTGAATCGGTACTTTCTCCTGTCTAACAGGGAATAAGAAAACGCAAATTCATTCATCATTTATTTTTTTCATAACTTACAATATGTTATAATGTTTAGTTATAATAAATCTAAATGATAAACCATTATTTTTGTGTACTTACAATAATAAAATTAGCAATTACTACTTACCTAATTTATTTTGTTAATTAATAACGCTAATCTCATTTGTTCATAATTGGTGTAAATAAAAAAATATAACATTTATCCCAAACCGAATACCAAATTAATTTGTCCTTATCAAAATATGTATTAATAAGGGGTAATTAAACAATTTGATAAAAATTCTTAACCATTTTATATTTTTTAATATATTTATGCATGCATGTCTCAGGTCTCTTCATGTGAATTTGTTCCTATCTTCAGAATTTTAACCAAGAGGAACTATGAGAATCCAACACATTCAATGTGTGAAATACAAGATAAAAATTGTATATAAAAGTTTCAGCACCTGTTAATTAGGAGTAACAAAAAAGGCTTTAAAGTTTCAATTTGTTAGTGGATTTAAATAAAATTAGAGTAACATCTGTGATGGGACCAGTCCTATTAATTTTTAATAAAATAATGCATAATAATCAATTGATGCACTAGTCAAATAATAAATAATTATTTTCAAAATTATGGAGTCGATGGTCACTATTATAACTACTAGCTAACTAAACATGAATGTGTCCAGTTTTGTAAAAAATGCTGTTATTGATTGAAATCAACAACCTTCAGCTTCATAAACACTATAGTCTAATTTTCATACATATTTTTAATGAGAAACTTTAAAGATTCAAAATATGGTGAGTAGGTAGGTAAATAGTGCAGACACTTTATGAATAAAGTAATTTTTAATGAAGTTTACATAAATTTAGGAAATATAAGACATCAATTCATACTGAAAATGTTTGGATGAGCATATGAAATTAAGCTTTAAGTACTCATTTTCTTTGAGATAGCTTTTTTAAGTAGTACAATACAAGTATGTATATTCTGTTTCAACAATTGATCCTGTGAGGAAAAGTGAACACTCTTAACACTACTTTTTATTCATTTCATTAATAAAAAAAAAATTAATAGGCGAATAGATATTACATTTAACCTAAAATGATTATTTATTTTTATTCTTTTTCAATTTGTGTCTGCATTATTTTTAATCTATAAAAAGACACTGTAAGATTGTTCACTTTTCTTTGCAGGATCACTATATTTAAGAATACATTTTTGATGCAAGTTGTGGTTCAAAATTTACTAAGAAAAATGTATTGATCTATGATTCAGATACTGAGGAAGCCAGCGAGACTGAAATGCCAAACAATGATGAACCTGTTGAAATAAAGGAACAGTAAGTATATTCTAGACTTTTTTATTGTGTTCACAATTATGGAGTTTCTATAAATTATTGCTAAAAATTATTTTTTCAAGGTCATTATTCTAAATTCTTATTAGAAGAAAACAATTTAAATTCCTCAACAACCAATCCTAAAATAAATTACAATATTATTCTGTATCATTTATTATTGTTTAAGACTAATTTCCAAATAAAAGCCGTCATAGTTACCGTCTTGAACTATTTAGTTGCCTTAAAATGCAAATAAAGGGAAGAAATATTATAAAAGACTTTTGCTGTAAGGCATAGTATACAAGAGGGTGATGCGGATTAAATTTCCGCCGAAGCGAAATAAGCTGGCTGTGAATACTATAATCCGTCTAGAAGCACAGGTGATATATCACACGCGCGCCGCGCACGTGCTAATATCCGCTATCGGTGCCAAACAAACAAGTTTACTGTCGAGGTATGTGCGCTGTAGCGATAGATTTGTGATGTGGGGTAAATACAGCCCTGTAGCTTATTTACGACGCATATCCTTGTTACATCTTCGCACCTTTGCACCAATATATCTTACTTTCCTTAATGATTTTGTAAAAAAAATAATGGATACTTCTATTACACTTGAAGGAAATTTTTATATTACATGGGAAGAGGTTTACAAGTCATATCATACAGCATTAAGCGATGACTAAAAGAAAACTCCTTGGAAGTTTCTTCCGCTTCTCTTTTCGGACCAATCTCGATAGGAATTTATTGTTGAGATGGCGTAAATTGGATTTGTTATCCAACAAATCGTATCGACTTCCGAAAAGCGATTAAAAAGTTAAAAACCATCTTGTGTAAAATCGCATTTTATTTCTTCCAAAGATTTAGACCTATAATGTATATAGATCCTATATTTTTGTCAATGGTAGTGGCAGTTCTAAATATAGAAGCTTTAATATAAGGTAGCATCACACTGACCATCAATATTTGAAAGAAATATGGTCTATTAACATTTTCATTGAACTTTTCCAGGATGTACCAAGACAAGTTGATGAGCTTGAAGAAGCAGCTCCAACAACTAGAAGATGGTGTGCTGCCAGAGTTCCAGAGGAGGGTCAAGAGGCTAGAGCATCAGTTACACGAGCGGCTAAGGCTTAACAGGATATATAAGTAAGTATTGTTTTATACTAATCCACACTGGAGCAGTGTAGTGGAGTTATGCTGTAGTGCTCCTCAGTTATGAGGAGAGACCCATGCTTCTGTAGTGGGCCATGAATGGGTTGAAATTTAGTGTTACACACAAATGGTCACAATTTCAATCAGGTGTCCTCAGAAGTACTTAATGAACTAATTTTAAAACCCTCCATTGTTTGGTATGGTATCAAAGCATGCCAATAATGCTACGTTTAATGGCATTTTGAAACTACAGTTTAGATTTTTTGTTTTAATTAGGATTTGTTCAACATTACTAAGTATTATATTTTTTTTCCACAGGGATCACATGTACGATGTTGTGGAGAGAGAGTATGTGGCGGAGAAGAAGGCAGCTGCGAAAGAGTTTGAAGAGAAGAAAATTGAGTTGCGGGAGAACCTGCTCAATGATTTTGAGGACAAGCGGAAGATGATAGAAAATGAGCGGCACAGTATGGAGCTTAATGGTGATTCTACAGAGGTGAGAATTTTATAAAAACAAAATTAAGTATAGATTGTTTTCGATCAATTTCATAAAAATTTGTAAAATGAATGTAATAGAAGTCAATCAAATTATTACAGCAAAATAACAGTCTCTGAATTTAATTTGTTATATAATGAAGGTTAACTATTTATTATATCCTTCATCATTATCAGTTATCAACTTACGAGAAAATGTATAATTTTTAAAACATCGACCATGATTAGCGATGGATCTTGTTTTATGGACACCTGAAGGTATACATCGTAAAACAGAGGCGTATAGTCGTTTACAAGGAACTTGGCAAGAATCTGAAAGAGACAGTTAAATGCTCAGAACACAAGGCACAGTGACACTACTTCTGCGTTTCTAGTCTTTTACTACGTGTTCATAAGTTCCTAGCCTCTGTCTGTATTTAAGATTTTTTTGAGGAGGAGGGTTTCCAAAACTAAGTCCCCTAAACATACATTAACATTATTAACTGTCTGGTAAAATACAAGTAAACACCATACCAAGTCACTCATCTCCCACTATCCAGGTGAACCTAAACATACATAACTGTCCTGTAAAATAGAAGTAAACACCATACTAAGTCTGTCCCTATCCACTTCCCATGTAAAACCATACTAAGTCTTCTCTCCCACTACCCAGGTGAAGCCAGTAATGAAGCGGATCCTCCGGCGGCGCGCGAACGAGCCGGCACCCGCGCCGGAGAAGCGCCGCAAGCCGCTGGCCACCACGCTGACGTTCCAGCTGGACGAGCGCGACATCGAGGCCGACCTGCGCGCCATCGCGCGCTCCCCGCCGCCGCGACACGCGCCGCTCAACTCCGTGCCTGCGAGGAAACATCTCAACTCTAATAGCTGTGAGTATACAACTATATTATAAACGGTGATAAGTTAGTGGTTTGAACTTTGCTCTCTCGGACGCGAGGTCCAGGGTTCAAATCCTGCACACACCACTAATTTTCAAAAAGTTATGTGCATATCACGAGTAAATTTTATCAGTTGCTTCGGTAAAGGAAAACTATGTGAGGAAACCTGAACACCTGACAGTTCTCCATATTGTTCTCAAAGGTCTGTGAAGTCTGCCAATCTGCACTTGATCAGTGTGGTGGACAATGGCCTGTGTCTATCACATTGTGAGGAAACCTGAGCTCAGCAGTGGAACAAATGTGTGTTCTACTGACTGATGTAACCATATTCAAGAACAATACTGGCTTAAGTAGGGTGGCTATGCGAATAATGCTATTTCTCAATGGTTATGTCATTTCATAAAACTGGCAAATTATACAGTAGGTATCTAAGTATCATTTTGACATGTTTTTAATCAACTTTGCTAGTACCTCATATTATTGTTTGTGAATACAGGCGTATTATGTCTTCAGCTCTTGAACAAAGGCCTTGGAATTGTTCTTGCAGATCTGGAAGTGAGCAAAAATGCATCAAAAAATAGACTTGTACATTGTTGACAGTATATGGAAATACAGATGCATAAGTTAATGAATATTGAAATCAAAATTATATCTTTAGTTGCTTTTCAATATGTAATACCTGCCTCAATAGATGGCGCTTGGCGAACCAAAAAATCCTATTCAATTTCCGTCATGTAAACTCATGCAAATGCCGAACGTATAACCGAACGTATGCCGAACGTGTATATATATAACCAACCCCATTCTCTTACCTACCCTTTAAATTGACATACAAAATATTGCAGGCGAGTCACCCGCACGCGAGAGCAGCGTAACACCCGCAGTATCAACCGCTAGTATCGGCGGGGGAGGGGGTGGGGGCAGCGACGGCGGGGAGACGACGGACGCGCGCGTGGAGGACGGCAAGCTGCTGTACGAGCGGCGCTGGTTCCACCGCGGCCAGAGCGTGTACGTCGAGGGGCGGGACCTGCCGCGCTTCCCCGCGCACATACACGCTATTACGGATGAGGCGGTTAGTGGGCATCCTACTAATATTCTATCTATCAATCTAACAGTCTTTTGTTGTCCACTGCTGGACGTAGGTCTCCTCTAATTGGCGCCACTCCGACCGGTCCTGCGCTGAATCCAGCGGTTTCCCGCTGTCTTTAGGTCGTCAGTCCACCTGGTCGAACGACCTGAGCTCCTTTTTCCGAGACGTGGTCGCCTACTTATATTATAAATGCCAAAGTTAGTAGGGTTATTTTGTTGGATGGCCGAAGGAGTTGTCAAAAGGAGCTCATACAATTTTTACTATATTGTTGTACCTGTGTAAAGTGTTTCAAATGGGATTGTAGCTAAATATTAAGTTATAACAAGCAGAAGAAGATAATTATTATATTAAGCTGCCAGTGACTTGCCACTTGTAGTCCATTTTATAAACATTTCCATCTGACATACAGTACGATATTTCTGAATAAAAAAACAACTATAATATTCATAACAATATTGTTACAGATATGGGTGAAGAAAACGAATATGGAGCGTTTTCGGATATACGTGTCGCACCTCGCCCGCGGTAAAGTGACTTTAAAGAGACGCGCCTCGTAACTGGACTGATAGCTGAGTGTGTGTACAGTGTTAGTACGTGCTAGATGTGTGCGTGGACATCACAATTGACGCGAAATGAAGTGCCAAGCGTGAGTGGTTTATTTTGAGGGTGGACTTGACAAGATGGCAGTATAGTGATGCGTATACTTTATGAATTGCTAAAATCTTTTTTATGTTCTTACTGTATTATGAGTATCGAATATTCGAAGCATATTAATTTTTATTCCCATTGTATGTGATACAAAAAGTAATATATGTAATTAACGTTCATTAGAAGCATTAAATCACGCACATGAATTACCAGTTTGAGAGGAAGTTTTTACACGGTATAATTTTGTTTTATACATTTTTTTTTGTCCAAATTTATAATTAGGGAATTGCTTTTAGCTGAGAATGATTGGTCGATGTTGGTGACCATGATTTCCTGATTTTTTTTATTGTCCACTCCATCCGCATTTATAGCATCACTAAGCATATGGAATGATGCAGGCTGTCTTGGCATATTTATTAAATTACAAGTTATTGTTTTGTTGTGTTGATGAAATTGTATGTAATTTTTTTCATATAAGATCTGATGATCTCTGAGGTTATATACATGTTTGCACATATAGTTTGTGCAGAGTAGGTACTTTAATAAGATATCACATACAAATACTTAAGGCATTATTGTTTGGAAGAATGCAGTCAATCACCTTTTCCTAAATAAATGAGTTTTTTCTTTCTAATCTCACATTGTGACAAATATCAGAGATTTTGATGACTAGAAGCGACTAGCGATCCTGCCTGTGAATCTAGTGGGCTCGGGTTAGATTCTCACTCGATGGAGACATTTATGTGACAAATGTTTGTTCTCAAGTCATAGTGCTTGTTCACATTAACTCGCGAGCGTGGTGGCGAGCGCGGTCACGAAATATCAAACATATGACACAACATTCAAGCGTTCACGTACAAAACGCACGTGCGGTC
>DWKA01000045.1:0-26785 GCA_018249155.1 Panoquina ocola ocola
TTATTAGTATTGAAATAACAAATGCAGTCTACACGAAGTCATTGACTAAAAATTCGAATAAGTTTTATTTAAACTGTGTATTTTTGCTGTCATTTAAGTGCCTAGCTACGTATAAAATTAAAAATACACATTAAAACATGCAAACTCCTATGTCTCTCTAAAAACTATAATACGTATTTTTCATCTACTTATAATTTTGCTTATATTTTCTTAAACGTCGTCATATAAATTCTCTTATCCTACATTATAATAATATACCCTAACAAATAAATATAGTCCTAGCAGGATCATTCAAGCTGTCAATACCTCTATAAGATCAATAAAAGTTGTGCAAATACAGAATGTTTGCAGATCACATCTTGTCGAAAGCTATATGCGCCGGCTGTTTGCCTTGTCTCCGCCTGTTGATAAATTGACCTAAGCTGTATGCCCAGACAGTTCTGTTTTACGGCAATGACATTTGTATAATTTGTGTTAAAAGCTATATTTATTGATGAATAGTTTAAGTAATGACTTTTGTTACTAAGATGCTGATATGATTTTAAGTGTGAAATGTGACGCTTCCATTATTACAAGTAAAAAGAAAAATAAAGTTAATTTAACAAAAACATATTATGTGCTGTAAATATGTTAAATCTCACATAAAATAAATCACAAAACATAAAAGTTCATACTTACTCATTTTTATTTAGTTATTGTTACGTTTTTATTACTTTTACAAATGAAAAATTGTTACTAAAGTTCCGGAAATAAAACTAATGTAACTTTCCTTGTTTCAGGTGCTGACGTCTGGTTCCTTCGAGCTTAGGATAAAAAGTTTTACGAACTCATTGGGTAGGTTAAATAGTGGGCAGTGCTGTGATGGTTCCTCGAGTAGTGATGCGCCGTGTTTGGCGCCGTGCAGGACTAAATTCCGAGTGTGCCTCAAGATTTATCAAGCTAATATCGATACAACCTCACCGTGTACGTTTGGTGATATTACGACACCAGTGCTTGGAGGAAACTCCTTGGATGTGCCTAACCTCAACGTGGAAGGATTCAGCAACCCCATCGTTTTCCCCTTTGACTTCACATGGCCGGTAAGTGAATCTAAAACTAATTTGTTATCTGTGTAGCTTAGTAGATAAAATCGTCCAGTCCATTTCATCGCGCCAGTAAAATCAATAGATCGTTAAAGAAACATTAAGTAGCAACCCTACACCAATAAATCAACGTTCGTTGCCACCAACATTCAAATTCTAATAATCCACACGCAGGCCACTAAGAACCATCTCGTTCGCCCGTAAATAATAGTAAAAAAGAAATTACGGGATTCTATATTCAAATTTGACAGAAGCGATGACGATAAGAATACCCGATGATTTAACGAGCCAGTGCGTGGGAGGATTACAGCGTTCAATGGTTCATTTTTAATTAATTATGAACTCGGTCGCCGTATGACCGGGCGTACGTACGTTATTAGGCGTACCAGTCGCTAGGCTTCATTGTGGCCTTCTCATCTTCATCCGCGATTAGAGCGGCCGGCCGGAGTCGTGATTCGATATTGTAATTACCAGTTATTTATTTACTTGCGTTCAGATCTATCTCGATTCCAAGGATAACGGACATCTTAATTGGATCTTAGTTACGGTTATTTCGCCTACGTGAATCGCCTATAGTTTACCCACGAACCATTGTGGACACTCGCTCGGAGAGGTGTTTGTGTTTTATTTAGCGGGCCGCTTCAAATGTCGTACCGTCTCGTAATGTTTGAGCAAACAATCGCTGCTAGGCCGGCTTGCACAAGCACGGGCTCACGGGCTGGCCATCTGGAGAAAACGTGACGATCGGTCACCGAGCAGGTACAGGTAGGCACAAAACGTGGAAACGAAACTCTAAACTTTTTTCGAACGTGGATGCGCGTCCGGTTTCTACTGGCAGTTTCATTCCATTTGAATTGATGCTAAATTGAAACTTCCTCTTTAAATTCACATAGTCCTCCATACAGACATTGTGACGCGATCAATTGAGCGAAAGCGACGCGAAATAATCCCCGTCTATCGAATTTCAGTGACAGGTTAAGCTTAGATGAAAGCCGTCGAATCGACGCCATATGCCGGTTATCTTATTCGACGTTGCGGTGAAACATCTCCCATATGCCGTGGCAATATGCCGCGAATGGAATTCACAGTAGATATGCGCCATACGCATCGCGACCTTTACCGGTTGTACGACTTACGGTCACGAATATCGGCGGGCGCGGCTTCGAATTGCGCCCTAGACAGACTTCGTTTTCACAGAGGTCATCGGATGAGGCGTTATAACTACGCAATTAAAACGAAACCGCGCACGAACGAGGGAATTGCGAATGTATTTTTTTATTGAATAATTCAGTTTACTCTTCAGTGGCCAGCATCACAATATTTTGAAACTTGAGGCGTCCGTCGGTCGGTCGCGACTCGCGGCGCGCTAACGGTGCCTATATCTCGTTTCAGCCCCGGAGATGCGTGGCGCGGTGTGACCCAACTTTGTATCACGTGAGCCCCGTGAAATAAATCGACTCGGAGCTTACACGTAGATCTGACCCGTCCGATAATAGGTCACGAGAATATTAATATTACTGACAACATCGAACAGTAAAATTACAAGTAACGCGGCGCGGGAGTTAACGACGCGTAGGAACGATTTATCATACAGCGTTTAAGAAAGAGATGGCTCACTCCAAAAAGAAATCTCATTTGTATTCAAGCGCTCGGCTCACCGGGGTTGCGTCCGTTTTACTCTCAAACAATTTGTGTTTGTAAATCACAGTTTTATATTGTAATACGCGGCTGAGCTCCGTTACTCGGTCCGGATGTCGCGGACCGGATTAGAGCTCTCACATACCCGTTTTTTAAATTGTTACTCATGTGTTCAGTAAAGGTTACCGGCCCGAGAGTAACTGCCCTCGTCGCCGGGGGTGTAAACCCCGCGGCATGAACGAGCCCATTCAGAACGGGACCGTTATGTAAACGTTTTAGCGCGAAAAAATATCGAACACCAATTGTTTTTTAAAAAACACCTGCCAGCGTGCGAGACAGAGACAACTGCAAATGTCAGTGTTGCTGTTTCCGCGCATGCATGCCCCGAGTTGCCCCGCGTTCATTTGCGCTAGCGCGTCGGCCATGAACTATACTTTTTATGGATTAAACATAGATCCGTATTGCGTTAGAGGTTACTCATCGTCGGCTTTGTTACGTCTGTTATCTCAACTAAATGTCTACATCTTATTGTTTTGAAGTTTCGATAAAAACCTATCAATAGTTAATTTCATTTCGAACAAAGTCACAATTACGCGGCGATTCAGGTGTTGATTGGGTGTCGAGTTCGTTTTATTTGTTAGTAAATGTGGTAGTCCGACAAATATTTCCTCAATGTGAGAACCTGGGAATGGGTCGAGCGTTTTGGCAAGTCACTTTCCCACAAGGCTCGACGAAGGTCGGCCCACGCCGCGCTACAAAAACACCTCAATGCACCGCCTTAAGTGACAGTAACAACTTGACAATCAATTATCTGTCCCATTTTAGGCCTATGTAAACAGAAGAAAAAAAACATTCTAAATTTATTTGAATCTTCGCAAATTCAAATTAAGAACACACAAAAATTATTTAACACGTAACAATTTGACGCTTTGACAGTTTAATCGTTTATTTTTCAGCGCCAAAATTGAAATTAGAACGTCAACATTTTCGAATAACACCTTGAGCGTTCTGTGTTGCAAGCTCCGGAAGGAATTAATGTCAGTAGCTGGCACCATCTGTTTTATCATTTTTTTCCGTGAGACGCCAGCAAGAACTAGCGTGCTTGGACTTAATTAAGGTTAATTAAATCAAAAGAATCGAGCGCTTTAATCACTTTTGTGTTCGGTTCCGAAACAGCAAATATGTAGTCGTGACGGGCATACATTACTCATAAATTTATCAGCAGTGTCGAAATGAAAATTGCATTTTGAAATGCATTCAATATTTTATTGAAAAGACCTTTAAAATTTATTGTTACGCTACACATAGTCATATTTCATTGAAGTTCTCAAAAACGAAGATACTTAAATAAAACTTATGTAAACTTGAATGATGTATGTACATCAAGTTCTTGATTAATGCATACGTGATGTTTAATGAAGAAACCCGCGTCTTTATTGTGGAACAAGTAGACTAAGCAACGGCGTAACTAATTCTAGAGATTGTTAGTTATTTTGCATGTTTCGTAAATAGTTGCACGCTCTAAATAATAGCAAAAATTTAAATGAAAGTGTAGCATCTCCTCGCTCACTTCGATGTCGACATCGTACCTTGGTTAACGCGTATGTTATTTCGCGGAAATTAACGTTACATTGACGTCACAGTTGATCCGAATCGCTAAATAATACTGTAAGGCACGGCGTCGATCGAATACGATTTCAATCCATTGTCGCGTGTGAACCCTGTCAGTTCTTACAGCCCTAGCGGCTTCTCCATTAGAAAGTAATTAAGAATCCATACGCGCAAACATCATTCCTTCACGAACGAAGAACGAACGAATTGGGCGCCAATACGACCGATTGGCGCCCAATTACGATCGAACAGTCGTAATAGTTACATTATCAGTCGCTCATGCAAGTTTTCGTTCAAAAACGGAAAACGCGAACCTTCGCACGGATCATCACGTTATTACTCGCACAGTAACGCGATACCATCCTCGGTTGTCGAACAAACTTCCGTCTGCGGCGTTTTTGTCCGAGCTCTTAATAATTTCCTTTATCTCAATCCGCTCGCGCCGGGAACCTCTTAAAATACTTACCCCTACATCCGTTTCTTTTAATAATCTTCTGAAGCTATGGAATGCCTCATTCGATCTTGTTCCCTCTTCGACACCGTCTTTTATCTCTTCTGCGACGAGCAGCAATTAATGTCGGACAAAAAAATGATTGCGAAATGAAATTCCACGTAAGAGTAGACCGGGGTCCGCGCGGGTTTACTTTACTTGAGTTTCATAAGTCTCAAATTTAAATAATCGGAGCGTGTATAATTATTCCGGTTTCATTGTTCGGAGCCAGTGCGCAGGTATTCAGCAACTATCAATTAACCGCTGGATTTCACCAAGTGTTCGTATCGCCTAAATAAACTCAACTATCGCACAATATAATCGCCCATCCCAATTATTCCGAGTTCTCGGGCGCTAAAATAACATCGCATCGACAGGAACCGAATACTCCGATCGTAAATAGCGATTAGTCATAGACGAGGAGATAAAGAAAATAAGCTCATCAGCACCATGAATAGACAATAAAATTTACCGGTCTCGTTCTTACGAGTTACGAGACCACTCGACAGCGCTAAGAAAACACTCCCTTTTTAAAACGAACGCTCATTTACGGTCAGATACCGACGATTTAACTACTCTCGAACGTTTACGGATAATAAATCGTTCAAAGGAGCCGATTTAATAAGGTAGTCGGAACGTAATTCGCGAGTGATTTCTGTATGACAAGTGCTTCATTGACACACTTGAGTGATGTCGGACAGATTAAAAATTTAAAAATGGAATTCGTTCCGTAATAATTTATGTGTAATCGGATTAGAAGTCTGCGTTGAGTTTTTATTAGATTGCAGCGTCGGTTCTCACGTGTGGAGGGCGCGTCGAGCCCTCAAATCTGCAATGATGAAATTCCTTGCGTTCCCGTCTTTATTCATCACACGCGCGCACTTTCTAGGAATCCTGAGTCGTAGCGCGGCTCACATGCTCCGATCGGCGGCCGCGCGAATAAATCGCAGCCATTATTTAGTATGGGAGGTGGCGTGGTACTTACGTGCGTCTTGTGTACTTCGGCGAATTTATAGACGTGTCAAAGGCCGTCATAGTGGGAACCACCGCGATCTAAAATCACCTCGAACGCGATATTTACATGTGACAAATTGAAAGAGCGATTAAATCGGACGATTGAGTATTCAGCTCTTGTGAGTGAACCGTTCAGATGAGTGAGATTATAGCTCTATTCGAGGTATTTTAGCAGTTTGTTTCTTCAGTATGTTTTTAGAACGTGTTAAGAATAGTAGTTGAAAAATACATAAGTCGATCCCACGGCAAAGGTATGCAGATTAGTAAAAAAACTTGTTGATAAGTATCAAATACGAATCATGTCCAAACTTGTATCGGGAGGCTGCGCGTCATCCTACGATCCGGATGAACAGATCAGAAGGTTTTTGATGTGGTTTCGGTTTCAACGCTCTACCCTTCTCATGCTTATCGCCCGATCTACGGTGAGCGGGGGCCGGCCGTCTCCCGAAATTTGTTAACTCAGCTTTTATTTTTTAATTCTTATGCTTCATTCAAATCATTCCGTTGTTTATGGCCGACATTTTCATTTTTGGAATTCTCCGGCCCTGAATCTCCGTCTGAATGCCGGCGATGCCATGTGAAATTAAAGGTAGTATTCGTTTTTCACTTGGCCCGTTTAAAAGTCCCGAATTCCGCGAGCGATGTCGCTT
Organism: Panoquina ocola ocola; assembly: GCA_018249155.1. Classification (NCBI taxonomy): domain Eukaryota; kingdom Metazoa; phylum Arthropoda; class Insecta; order Lepidoptera; family Hesperiidae; genus Panoquina; species Panoquina ocola. The sequence continues at coordinate 6,486 of DWKA01000045.1, forward strand.
TTTTTCGCCGTGATTGTAATTGAGGGCAATAAATTGTTAATGGTGTAGTGCGGTCGCTAAGTAATGTTTTATTTACTAGCCGAGCCTCGTATGATATTCGTCACAGATACATAAACCAGAAATGTTATACTTTCGAGTTACGACCGCCTTTCCGAGTTTAATGTTTCTTAGTAATGACGTCGGAGTAATTAATCCTGTCGAAATGAAGCTCTTGTTAGTTTTTTCGGCTGGTTACTTCTGTTTACTGTGTCATTTCGACTGTTTGTGGCAACACTGGAGTTTTATCGTCGAGATAATAGCTATTTCTTTATAATTGCCGTGTGAAATTTTTTTAGATAGTTTTTATAATTGGACAGTATCATTAGACGCGGTGCATATTGCATTAGATAAATATGTACTTATGATTTTTAGATTTGGAACTTTCACGTTTCACTTTTAACTTATAACATCTAACAAGCCTAATTTTACTGATTTCTAAAGTCTATTTATCTTAAAATAGTAACTGTGAAATTAGTCTAACAAATTCAGAATAAATTTGTTATCTGTGAACAGTTTTAGCTTTTAAAAAGCTCTTAATCAAATACACAGCATATAAATCAGCCGCTGGCCGAATACGAAACGCGTTATCAACCAATGATTTAAACGTTCCTTTTTCAAATTTACGCCTCCATTAAGAATTTAAGACGTGAGTACATCTGAACTCAAACAAAGAGGATCTTTCGATTCACAATTTGAATTTGGAACGTCATAGGTTCACATAGGTCGCTTGCTTTGAGAACGCCTCACTTTTGTCTATGCGCAGACGTGCAAGTATACCAACAAGTATTATCCTCCCAAGTCGAGATGTCAACACCAAGTATGGAGCGTTAAGTAACGTTATTACTATGGAATTCATTCACATATAACAGACCGAGTCCCACTCGCCATAGTTACTCGTGTTTACCACGAAACTGCTTAGCATTCTAACCGAATGCACGTGTACTGTCGCCAATAAACCGTCGACCTGGATTTTTTTTGTTCGAGAATATTTGTACACGAAATCTCTCATTCACACGGCTTGCATTACGTATTATAGACATGGACATAACAATATCGATGTTTGGACATTCGTATGATTCATCGGGTCAACGTTTCGCGATGCCAAAATAGATTGAGATAAAATTAATTAACCATTAATAATTTGGATTAAAAGCGATCCTCACGCTTCATTATACACGCAACGTATCGGCCAGACATTAAAATTTGCATATCTTTTCATTTGACGTACGATGGTCACTGTCTGTATAGAGCTATATCACACATCACTAAAGACGAAATCATTAATCATTGCAATTTAAACTCTATTCTGTAGCTGTAACATCGGAATTCGAGTTGACGGCGCGGCTAAGTGAAAAAACCTGTCTCAAAAGATGTTACCACTGGCGAAGTGTGAAAAATGAAATCACGACTCCTCTACTTGGCTGGCTGTTTGTGTTCCAAATAACTAGGTATTCTCGTGTCGAAACTCGAATGTGAACTTTGGTGCCCTTTTTGTTGGTTTTATGAATTATCTTTTAATAACTAAACGATACGAGGCTGAATAATGGAATTATTGCCTATTTATTTACTTATGCCAGCTTTATTTACCGTTGCACGAAGTTAAAGAACCTTATTTCAATAATATTAACTCCACCGACCTCGAACACACTGAGCTTTTTTCGGGTTAACTACTCAATACGTAATTAACACTGTCATCCGCAGATTAAGCATATTCCCAAGAAAACCAGCCTTAAACGCAGTTCAACATTGCCATTTACAACAAATTCTCACGATTCTTTTTTGCTGCGATCCCTTGTACCGTAATCAGTGATAATAAAACGAGCTAACTAACATCTGTTGCGATTTCCATAGACTTTCGTTTTAAACGACAATAAATGTGTAAAACAAACAATGGTTTTCAAACACGTGTTCTACAAAGGAAACAGCTCACCTGATTACAACTTTTGTCCTATTCAGCTGTAAACATGCTTCTGCCTGCTTCGGAAGCGCTCCCACGGCCGTTCCGTTAAAACAACGAAGTGCAGATAACTCGAACACAAATTCAAAAATGGAACACGAGTCGCGTGTTATCATTCATTCTTTCTGCCATTCTTTTTAAAACTATTCCATATTTGAAAATATTCATTTTTTTATCGACGCGTTCTAAATTATATACGTAATTATAATAATAAGCGACATTAGATTAAATATGTTCTCGATTTAAAATCGATGTAATAACTTTTTAAAATTGGAACGATACCGCACTGAGATCGGACGTCAATTAACATTTTGTATGTCGTCGAGTTTTCTTAATTGCCAGACCGGCGTTTGCGTAAAGATGTCAGATGAGCTAGACTTGGCAAGCTAGCCGTCCGAATGGTTAGCCGATTGGCTAGCTTGCCGGGCTTAAAGTACCGCTATTTCTTAGTTCGTAATTAAGCCTCTTAGATCTGCTTAGAATTGGTAAAGGTCAATGGATAGACGAGTTAATGATTCTTGTATTTTGACTAGATTTATTAACGATTCTCAAATTTCAAATTATTATCTTTATGTACTTATTTATGATGGTAACTTAATGTGTATAGTTATTATCGAAGTCGCTTTAAAGTGCCATACTGTCGATGTCAGTTATTATATTGTAAGTAGTTAAGTTAAATAAATTAATACACTCGAATAGCTTAGACTTAGTTAACTTTTTGACTCATTCCAATCGTTCCTCACAATAATTATATTCGTAACAAATATTTTGTTTGTGTTTGAAGGGTAACAAGCCCTTATACAACTAGACCACAATTTAGAAAAAAAATCTTTTGATCAATGTCAGGTGGCATTGATGATAGTGATGATGATGACAATAATGATGATGAAAAGCAAATAATATCGTAGCTGAGTGACCCATTCAAATATTTAATCCACCTAACTTATCCAGTCCATTGTAAATATAGTATCGACAACTCGGTGAGCTTGTAAAGGCTACCTATACACGTACGCTTACGTCGTACCGCTTTTTATGGGCCGACCGAGTCACTGCCGTGGGAACCGGCATATACTTACGAACGGCCTCAGCTGACCGAAATGCGCTCTCCATATATTAACGACCCGATACGTACGACTCACCATATTCGATCGCGCAAACAAATCATAATAACATATCTACTCCTGCGTTCCTTCGTCATAATGGTACGGCATATTGTCGAAGCCTCAAATCCCGCGACCTGTTTGGTATTCCGAAACGGCATATAACACGTCCGCTCATTGTAACGTAAACGAGACTCACTTATTATAAATTCGTCAAAACTAAACGCTGCATCGAAAGCTAATCGCTCTCGTAAGGAAAGACGCGGCAAAAAGCGATGCCTTTTTGTGGGATATCGGCGTGTGAGGTGCGTTGGGAAACGACGGATTTCTACTATTGATTTCTACAATGTTTATTGTTCGCTAGAGACGTATCAGTTCCTATGCAAATAACTCATTGTTAGTTCTCGCTCATGCAAATTATGTTTTCATTCATCAAGCTAATTACGCCGGGGACATCTGTCAGTCGGGTGAATCACTCCTTAAGTTCTTGTGGTGATCTTATGAAGAAATTAAATGTTGACCCTTCATATCCGTCGGGTGCAGCTGCAACGACCCATGGCTAGTGACGTGTTCGGACCTAATTACTCTTGGTCACCGATTCGGTTACGATTTTTCAAAGTCATACGCCGGCAAGATGCCGGTCTCGATTACCTTATTGATAGCGATTGACCCGTTTCCAATAAATACCTATCCGTCGCTTATCGTTATTCGAAGATTACGTTCAAACCGTAAACAATCGAGCACTGTGGGGTGATTACTTGACCAAACAAATAGACGTCGGGCATTCGAGGTGGGATTAAGCCTGGCCCTTATTGTAACCCGACTAAGTGCGGCAGGCCACGCGTACTTTGGGGTTCCGTAGTTGTAAGATTACTCGTTAACTTGTTAAGACTATACTGTGATAGATTTCCTTTTAGCTTTCCTTGACTAGAATTTTTTTATCAATTTATTCGCATGTTTATTGGCAACCATTTAACAGACAGGTTACAATCATCGTATCTATTTCGTTAAAGCTTAGGATTAACGACAAAAACGTCAACCCGCGTATACATTAAACATTTATAATCACCTTACCCGTAAGGGTTCCTAACTTTTTAACAGAACCCCAATAAAAAGGGTAAAATAGTTCATCAGATATGCAGCGGCGACAACTGCATCAAAAAAGACGAAGAAAGATTTAATCTATCTAAAATTATTTTAGTGTAACTGTTCGGGCATTTAATTGGAGAGATTTTCTGATCGATAAATGTATACACGAACGTGAGTGAAGGTTACGGTGGTTCAAACTGCCTTTGAACTCAGATCGTTCGGCATTCGGCCCGAACCATCCAATACGAAGGTTGAATATGCCGTACCAACCATTCTCGAGTTATTGTTCAAACGGCATATTTTATACAGCATGTTTTATGATCATAAAAAATGTGCTTACTTATATTTGTTCAGTAATTTGGTAATTAAATAGTGCTTTTATGTAGATTAAGTTTAAGCAATATTAAAAATATTAATTGCAGTACAAATCATGTTTCTTATAGATTCTATCGCAGAAAACGATGTTAAATACGATTCCAAAACTTTGATACATCGCGCATAAGTAACCGATAAAACATTAGGATCGAAGTTAAATAAATGTTATATTACGGCGATCCGACGCTGGCTGGATGGTCCGCGTTTAAAGAACCGGTTATGCCGCGGTGGAGAAATTTCATAAAGCATACAGGACTACAACTACAACTGGCATTTTCGCATGAACTACAGAAGTCATAGTCATAAAACCATTGATAAAACGGACGCCTATGAAATGTTGACATGCCGCGTTATCAACCGATAGACGATTTTCGACTGCCGTTTCGCCTTATGTAAACACCGTAAAATGTCAATATCTACTATCTGATACGCACCCGTTAGTTTTTTTCTTCGCTTTTTGGAATCCCGTATCGAATGTTACCCGCACTAAGCCTAGTGGCGACATCTATCTTAATGGAACTGTTTTGAAAATAGAACTTCCTGTAATTACCTAAATGTGATGCAGTTCGAAATTTAAATTTAAATAAACAAGTAAAGCGTGAATCGAACGTAAGACCACAGATAAAGTAAAATAAAAAATAAATAAAAGCAAAGCATAAAACGGAGACAGACACGACCAACTCGCACTTGCCGCTTTTAAAGTCCGCGGAAACATTACAAGAGTCCATATAGAGTGAAGTGAGCCCATTGCCTTATGCGCACTGTATTTTTAGCCTGTATTGAAACAATTCAGCCATCTGCTGGACTCACCTGTCTATCAAGCCGTTAATTTACACTTATCCGCCATTCAGGCTGTTGTAAACTAAAGGAAATATTTGAGATGTTCGCCGCACCCATTTTAAAGGTCTCTGCTTAACATGGCATTGGATTATCTTATTGGTTATTAGTACCTACTTTTAGTTCGAGGCGCATGCGCATCTCAATTGGTTTGCTGTTGCCATGTTAATGTTACGAATTTAATTAAACTATGATGTGTTAGTTTAGGATAAGTTAACTTTAAGTGATAGTTATTTTCCAATAATTTTGAGGTTACTTATTTATCTAAGTAGTAAAGTAACAAAGAAGGAAAGGATATTACTGTTGCGTTTATATTTAATTATTTTATTTGCAATAAATATTCCTAAGTTTAGCAATCATTGAAGGCAATGTTTTCTATGTTCCAGGGCACCTTCTCGCTGATAGTGGAAGCGTGGCACGACGCGAACGAGACGTCGAGATCGGACGGTAAGTTGCACTCTAATGCGATTATGATAAAAGGGTCATGAAGCATCGAAAATTTGTAAAATTCACCTCACGTACGTCACGACTCGCTCACATCCAGGTTTCACTGTAATTCTGGGTGTTTATCGTGCATTTAACGGACAGTATGTATATTTGAATGCTTATATTATCATATCGTGGAAGACAAAAATGTTCCCATGGCGTCGGCGATTGGCTTGCGAGGCACGCGGCCGGCGCGTGAGTCGCCTCGCAATGCAACTCGTATTCTAATAAACTCAGCCTTCTGTAGGACGAAAATTTAGTAGAAATGTTCTAATATATTCCGATGGCCGTTGACCGATACCTAGTTGAAAAAACATCGGGTATCGTAAGCGATTAATCGAGTTTGCGCGATTTTGGGTTGCGTGTCCGCGTTTAAAGTAATAACTCGAGAAATAATTTTAGATTAAATCGATTGTAATCGAATCGATATTAAAGTTTGACGATATCACGCGGGCCCTAAACCTCCAATAAAGAATCGACAGGTTTACTGCGGACATGCGACGTGGCGTGACCGAAAAAACGATTCCGAATGAATTGTAACCGCTGCCGATCGTAAATACATCATCACGATAATACGCGCATCCAAATTCATAACTCGAGACACGGACGTACACTAGGTGCACCAAAAAAGGAAAATGTACAAGGATAGCGAACGCCCCGCATCCGAATCGATTTAAAAACTAAAACCTAAAATGGCGGACGCAAATCTGACCGGCGCTGCCCACTTCTTAATTAGATTTTCATCCCGTTGCACTCTGACCGACATAATTACTACTCCCGACACAAAAACGCTCGTGATTTACTCGAGAGAGATCCGGCGATACGGTGCGGGGCCGGTTTACCCAAAATCATTAGCGTTTGGAGTGGATAGCTTAAGAGGACGGGTATATTTTTAATACGGCGCGGGAGCGATGGGCGGCGCCGACGCACTACCGAGAAATGTTACCAACAGAAATCTAATCAACCATAATAACAGGTTACACGCACGCCGTTTGTGTTCACTCACTATCGACTCACTGGCTAATGCTTAATTAAATCACATTCGGTTTTTTATCTAACGCCGAACGTTGGATGCAGCCGGCACCGCATTACGATACTAAACGGAGCTTCTGCGAGTTCTGCGGACTAGCGAATCGTTTACTTCACAAAGGCGACGCACGTCTAAAGAATCCAATATATCATAGATGAAGATTCCCGAGAATGAGCTACGTCGCATAAAGAGATTCCTCCTAAACAAATAACGTTCGACAAAGGGATGGCTTGCAATTTTGATACGGCCGCCCGCTTTAAAATCTTTTGTGTATCGCCCGCGGCCTCGCACCTGGGCTAACGGAACGATGTTTACCCGACGCTAAAAAACTTAGCCGGGGAAGTGAATTTTAGTTTACAAAGTCTTTCGTCGTTGTAGGGCTTGAGGTGGATAAAAAATCACGGAAGAAGCGGAAGGCTCAATTTATGATGTAACAGGCGCTCAGGAAACTCCGCCGACAGATGCTAGCCACATGTACCGGCACGCGGTGTCCGCGCATTGTTTACTCTCTCCCGTTTACTATTATTGCACTGTCTCGATTTACACCTCCATATTGGAACGAGAATAGGAGCGTGTGAAAAGACAGCATTGATAACAGATTCGTGGAGGCAATTACCCGTCTGGGGCGAGCGCCCGAGCGCCCGGGGCTGCGCTACTGCGATGTACCGATACAGTTGTGACGCGGACCCCATGCGTTTAGCCTCGATTCATTATCATTACTGAGGAGAGAGTTTGAGCACTTAGAGCCATTCGCCAACAGTTGCGGCCATTGCGCAATGTTCTTGTTTCCCGCACGGAAATTCAAGTTTTCTAAAAAAACAATTGAATATCAAACGTACCGTGCGAAGCGACGCCGAGATACTTCTGTCTCTGTTCCATAAAATCGGTGTCGTGTTCCGAGTTAGAGAACGAATTGACGTTTGTTTATCCAGTGTAGTCCGTGACGGCGAACGCGCCTCTCAAATTGAAATACACGTCGTACATTAGAAGTGGACAGTTTTATAAACAAAGGAGGATGGCTTGTGTGCTCGGCCATTGATGAACGCCGTTTCCCACAGCGCCGGCGGCTGCGGACCTGTTTCGTTTCGAGATCCAGGATCAATAACCCAAGTATCGATGGCGACTTTAATTTCCTTCGCAGGTCGCCGACGCTCTACAATTAGGCCACGAGTGGCTAGACTTTGACTGGTCCGGCTAGTTAGTCTAGTTGGTCGGTCGCATGACGCGCATCCGGTCGTTATTGATCGATCGCTCGCCGGAAGCGGGATCGCGTGAACATCCCTATTTCCCGAAAATCGCGTTCGAAAATCGAAACATCCCAAATCGCCGCCGTCCGCTCCGATATCTGCCGGCTTATTATCGGTTATTTTCGCTTTCTTTTGTTTTTATCGGATCTGTTATTTGTACTGACCTCTGCATCCGTAATTATACGCTGTGGGCACCGCCGCGGCACGTACTGGCTGCCTCATCCTTTAAATGCGTTATTTATTTGTGAATCGATGCTACATTAATAGACCATCGGGTACACCTTCATTTAATATCGTTATGATGATTTGATATAATGAATGTAATTTCAAAGTTTCGTAGCGTAACTTAAATTGAGGGCCACGTTTTTGAAATCAGACTGTATCTTTATAATTCGTATAGAAATACTTTATTCTTTAAAGTTTGCGAGCGTAAAACTGCAGCGGTAAAGTTTTTAAATCCGTGTTGATAAATGCGAGGTTTGCGGTCACGTTTCTCGTTGTCGACAACCCTAGCACACCTGAGCGAGGCAACTCGGTTGCCATAATTCTCCATGCACATTCGAGCTAAATTGCGAACCGCCCGTTCCCACACATCATTTTTCTAATTCCCTACGAACTCTGCACTACGTTTTAATAACATTTCTCTAGAACCGAACGTATCGTGTTACTTTAAATAACTTTTATGTCACTGTTCTATTTTTGATGTACGTTACAACGGCTTCTTTGTAACACTTTCTTTTAAATAAGTTATTAATATTATAACATACAAGTTTTCCTTACCGTAGATGTTTCACAAAATATCTAAGCTATACTAAACTTTTCATAATATTTACCTAAAACATACTTGAAACTTTATTTAAAATTGTACAGAAATAAGTTCGTGTATTAAATGTAAATTTTTAAAGATATTGTAATATTGTTTACCAAACAAACAAAGTATGAAAAACAAACAACAATTATCTATATCCATCCAAATAGAATGCGGAATTCATCCATGTTTAATAAATTATTTTCGTCGGCCGACCAAGTTAGGTACGCACATATTTTATCATTTAGATTTATTGCGCTGATACGATCACTCGGTATAGACTTACCCGTTGAATTGTGCACTATGCATACCGGTTTCGACTCATCGTACTAAGTTGATCCTGTATCTATTTTGGGGTCTAAATCCGATCGAACCGGAATCTTAAAGTTCTTAAACGGAACAATAGCTCTTAGCAGAGTCACTACATAGTATAAAATCCCTTTGTACGCTTAAATCTTTAAAACTACGCAACGGATTTGATTGCAGAGGAAGGATTTTATATATAATTTATTATACTTGTATGTAGATATGATATTTTTTTCCGAAGCGAAGCAAGGGCGGGCAGCTAGTTGGAGATAAACCGCATCTCATTACGATATTGTTTCTTCGTATCCGAATACCATACGCCACGAAATTAGTTGCGATCGATGGTTTTAAGCGTTTTAATTTTATTTCGCGTCTGGTTTAATTTTATCCCCTGTCGGGATTACCGGCTTAGGAATGTAAGCGAGCGTGGCAAAAAGGCTAAAAGATGGCCATACGGGGAGATAAATAAAGGGCCGCGAGGTTTCCCATTGCGACTGGACTGTGATGAATGAGACGCTGAATTTTTTATGAAATTGCGTCGCTTACGCAACACTGGCTTCCTTGGTTGTTCGATAAATTCTTCTAGTTGCGGATAGGAATGTGGATAGGACGAGCGTTCGCGATCTATCCATTGTCCTCGAGACTGGCAACTGTCAAACAGTTTTAAGTATGCGTTGTTGACTTGTTAGAAACAAATAATCTTTTATTTGTTATTTGAAATAACATCACATGAAGTTTTATTAATCTTTATTAATGAAGCAATGTTTCTTCCCGTTTAAAACTCCTTACAGAACACAAACATAATTTTTGCCTTTCTATTAATTTTGAAGGACTAAAAAGTCCTTCAAGTTTACTAAATACTAAATTATCCAAAGATTACGGATGGATAGGTTATTGAAACCGCTAATCAATCACACGGCGGGCGCCAGCGAACCGAAATAGTGAATCACGCTTGGAACAATGAAATCTCACGTTTGTATGCGGGCGTCAAGTACGGTAACAGGTCAATTTACCCAGCCCTTTCCCACGCTGATAAAGATACGCTATTTTAACTAATCAAATTAAATTGTGTTTTATCCTTCGAGATTAGAATCTAGTTTTTGTTGTTTGTAAAGTTGGTTTCGTGACGTTTGCGGCTGGTTTTAATATTGCTATCCATTTCTCTTTTATCTCCTATCCATTATCCTTAAGTCTTGCCTAGCAACTGTCAATTCTCCATCGTTATACTCGTATTATAGTGGTTGTTACTTTTTCGGTTAACTTACGATTACAATTATTTATTGATGAATTGGTTTAAAGCTAAAATTTTGGCAGACATTTTGTGATTTCGAATTAAAAGTTTTCTTACAATAACAAATACAATCGTTTCATTACTATTTACTTTTTCTTTATTACTTAAGTAACACTCATTTATCATTTGAGTTTGAACCAAATCGAGCAACAGAAAATCTCCCGCATGTAACAAAACAATTTGCCAGCTTCTAACAACATATTTATTTCCAGATACGTTAATCGCGCGAATGACGAAGCAGAGTATAGCTGATGTTGGAGGCCCCTGGGTGGAAGAGGAACAACGATGGGGCGGGCCCGGTGGAGCACACTTGAAGCTGTCGTACCGCGTGACCTGCGCGGCACATTACTATGGTCCTGGATGCGAGGTGCTCTGCAGGCCGAGGGACGATGCGTTCGGACATTATACCTGTTCGGCGACTGGAGAGATCGTTTGCAAGCCTGGCTGGACTGGGGATTATTGTTCAAAACGTAAGTAAATGATTAGTTGTTTGTATGTTTTGGTAGACTAATGACGTTGACAGTAGGTTAAGCGGGAAATGTGAATAGTTAGGTGTAGCAACGCCATCTATAATTTATTTCTCGAAAACACTTATTATTCGGCAAAGGTGATTTTAGTTATGTCTATATTAAAAAAATGGAACGTATAAGAAGCAAAAACTAAACTTAAGTTTGAATTTATTTTCCGTTTGCATAACTTCACAATAACTACACATAATTATTACGTCAATTGACGCCACACGAGTGGCAACAGAATTCGGCCGCGTAACTTCCTGGGTCCGTTTTAAATAGTCCATTCAATTCTCCCATCCTCATTAAACTTAGATGCGACAAATTTTTGACTGACATCCTCTAGCTGCCAATTTAGCCTGACCTTTCTGGCGTGGTCACGCGCCTAGCCTGACTCATTCGGGTCAAGGGTTCTAACACCATGTATAAGTCTAGGCTAGATGTAAGGCACACGGAAGTTACAGAACACAATTTTTTAAAAGAACTTTTTTAACCATTGACGTCATTATCTTCGTAGATATGATCAAAATTGATGTAAATGTGTGTCGCCGCAATAAAACCAATGGTCAACTCTAGTTGCCTAAACCATTTAATGTTTTTGCCACGGACCTTGAATGGTAATGACCTTATTCCAAGTTTGCTGTCGTCATTGCCAATCTCAAATTCAAGGCCTGCGTACAATTAAATTTTGTACTAAAATTTGTAAATTATTGAATACAAAAAAAAGGTTAATGCCTTCTGAACGTTACATCTCATAAAAGTCTTACCTATTGTTTACTGCAAGAATCTTCTATAAAACAATTTGAAGAATGGAATTTTTATTAGTAATTGTTTCGCCTCCAAATAAGTTTCCACATGGTCATAATTAATTCTTATCATTACACCGCGGAGCTACAGCACGTAAGCTACATTTTAATTTGTAGATCGGTATCTATCTATCGTTAAAGTTTATTACCTGGAATAAACCAAATAGACGAAATTTTATAGTCGTTCTTAAGGGTAAACGCGGTCACACGAGGCATGCGTACTTGCACTCTAAAAGCGGATTACTAATGAATAATGTATAAAAATAAATAATTATTATCGCAATGCCTCCTTAACCGCCCTCTATTAAAGTAATGCGGAGCGAAAACGTGATCGTTCTTTGAATATGTTCATTGAATTTAAAATCGTTTCATGCGTATAATTTCCGTTTAACCCCATGTTATGTGCGTCCAACTCTTTCTCTCCACCGGAGAGGGTATGAGGGCGTCCCGTTCTATTAAAAACCTGAGCACACTACAGTGGATGAATGAGTGACAAAACAATATTCGAGCGCGTCACATACTATAGCGTGTGACCGCTGGCAGTGTGGTCTGTTTGCTTTCCTCGGCCGCCGTCCGTAAACAAAAGCGGCGGAGATGGCCGCGTCATTAGCGACATTCATCAATGTCCGCTCGCTTTTTATTATCGTCCACTTCGATAATTAATTTATTGAACCGAACGCGTCCGATCCGGGAACAGCTGCTGATGCAGATAACTCAGATAACAGACGACTCGCGAAGAAAACTCGGATTAAGACGCAGATTAGATAGCGTCCACTTTTACCAGTTCCATGTATCGACCATTTGCAATTTTAATGAATCGCGATACGGCGGACGCCCGCCAATAAAAACCATCTAAACGTTTCAAACGTCATTACGAGGTTCTGACGTATGTTAAACACATCGCGTCTCGTATTGTAAAACAAAGCGGTGCGTCTCAAGATGCATTGTGGCCGGGCGGATGTCGCGTCGCAATCTCGGCAGCCCCACCTGCCGCCGCGTTCCCACACTCCGGCGCCGCAAAAAAACGCGCGCGACAGGGACGCACGACCTCGCGCCGTGTAGCGCGCGCTCTCGCTCGCACGCCAGGGCTGCAACCGGCCGGTCGTGCGCTCCTAGTACCTCCACGCGACGGGATAACCACGAAATCACAATTTTCTGGCAAGCAAACGGTCGCGGCGAGCCTCCGAGATATGCTATCATGACCGACGGAATTTATCCGACGTTCCCGACGCTCAGATTTCCAATTTCCACCTCGTTAACTTTCACGAGACGATTACGCATCGCGCTAATGAGCCGATAGAGCCCTGCCAACCCTATCCCAGTAGTCGTATTGGCGATTACGAAAATGTAAAAGCGAGAGAAGCGGCCATAATGAAATGAAAACAACGATCCGTTCGCACACACTCACACAGCGGCGGCGCGCAACACGAGCGCCTCGAACCGGGTCAAAAACACCTTTAAACGAGTACCGATCACCAATCGAAATAAACTTTGTACTTGACCGTGTCATGGAACTCGCCTCACATCTGCCCGGTTGTATCTGGCCTTCTGGGAAAGCTTAACGATCCCGAAAACTTATTTGCATGTCCCGACAACATTATCTGCCGTCCAGCTCTCGTTCTTAATGATAGGGTAAATATGGAGGGAACCCTTCGCGGCCGCTCAATTTCGCCTAATTGTCGACGAGAGAGGAGTTCTCACGAATATTACCTTCTGTATTGAATCGCGAATCCCACGCGCACCTAATTTCCGCCTCGAATAGACGCAGATGTCTCAGCAGTTAAATATTTGCCCCGCACACGTGCACCATCCGGGAAGGTCGCTTTTTGTCGGTACCTGAGGGCCCAGCCTCCGTGGACCTCGCTGGTCGCAATGCGGCATCCGTCAGGCATTAGAAATCTATATTTTTCCATCGATAGCTAATAGCGGCCCGAAGCATTCCACGCGCCTTTTCAGGCACTTACAGCCTAAATTAGTTCTGGAGTGTAATTTTTACGACTCCTGTTTTACCTACCGTTCGAGGGTCGAGATAACGTTCGGGAGCGAGTGCACTGAAGTGGATAGTGCTATGGGCAACGAGGCCGACACTCGAAAGTCTTTCTTTGATCTTCTTTGTCGAACCGACGAGTGGCGCCTCGGATTCATTACCTATCCTATAAAGTTTTATTATTCGATCGTAATTGACGTTCGCAGGTCATGAGAATGGATCGTTTCGTTTTTAAATATCATAGGCGAAAGTGTGAACAGTGCTCGTGAAAGCGGATTAGATTTTTCAATTTCATTTACAATTCGCCGTGGCGGAGTAAACGAGCGTGGATCGCTTTACCGAGGTTGGCTTAAGCCGCTTCGTGAACGCCGCTCGCTTTCGGGACTTAGCTTTGTATAAAGCTAAGTGTATTACGCGTTACGGAGAATCGCGCTAGGACTAATCTCCCATTACATCCCGGCGCGTCTAAGCCCGGCGAATCCGAGATATAGGATTATAGTCGCGCTCGTGAAGCGGCTTCCGTGTTCAATTTAGAACGCGAACGCCCGACTCACATTTGCATTCGGATAGGGAATTATGAGCAAAATGGCGTCTAAGTATTTTTCTAGCGAGTTAGGGGACTAGTAACGGTCGAGTGACGGTTAGACTCCCCGCGCTATCTGCCCCCTTTGTATTCGCTCCGATAACTTGCCCATGCGCACCCGACCGATACGACGCCGGCGCACTTCTCATTTCAAAACACATTATTTTTTCTTCCAACCGGCATACATTACTGCACTGGCTTTTGTTAGTCGCACCTCACCTTACACACACCGCAATGCACGCGCAGTAAGTGGATTGTGCCGCGCGGATCTGTTTACGCGGTTACGCCGGCGGGGTAAGGTTTGCCGTATACGGAACGTAAATCACAAAGTTAACGATGCGCGCATATTACGTACCAAACATCGAGTCTATGTAAAGTTTCAACTTTTTATATTTAAGGTACTCGCTTGCCGTTTCTAATGGGCATAGCGCATAGCGTATCAAACGATGCGATCGCTCCGGGTGAACTGAAACAGAGTCGATTTAAAAGTATTTTAATGGAATGGAAGCGACGTAAGATGGAGGATGTTGTTATAGTTGCGAGCGAAGATAAACGGTCGCGGCGCGTGACCTCGCCCCCGGTCGGGACGGTAACGAACCTCTCTCTTTGTTGCGCCGTGTCCTTTGCGAGCCTCCGCGCGGTACCCCGGTACTCCAAAGTAAACGCGAACGTATAGCGTCGAATCGATCAGGCGCTCTCTCGAAAAAATCACAGTGTCGTATGTACCTCCTTTGTCCGAGCGGTACGCTAACGAACCTATTTCTTTTGTTACAGCGAGATGCCTGCCGGGCTGCGACGCCGAGCACGGCCACTGCCTCAAGCCCGACCAATGCATGTGAGTATCCACTTCGCACCGCCGTGCTAAACGCTCCCCGCGCCTCACTAAATCATTCATCCTCCTCATTGTTCCCGTCGCTAAGAAAGACGCTTTTTAGTCGCTCGTTATCACGTCCCGTCCTCGCATACTCACGTCGTTTTTTTAATTTCAGCTGCCATTCGGGCTGGGTGGGCGAGCTGTGCGACCAGTGCGAGCGGCACCCGGGCTGCGTGCACGGGACCTGCTCGAAACCCTGGGACTGCATCTGCGAGGAGGGCTGGGGCGGCCTGTTCTGCAACCAGGACCTCAACTACTGCACCAACCACCGGCCGTGCCGGAACGGCGGCACGTGCCACAACACCGGCCAGGGCAGCTACACCTGCGTGTGCCCGCCCGAGTACACGGGGCTCAACTGCGAGAAGTCCCTGCACTCGTGCATGGTGCGCTCCTGCCTCAACGGCGGTGCCTGCGTGCCCGACGAGGGCGGCGAGCTGTCCTGCGCGTGCCCCTCGGGGTACGAGGGCGCCCGATGCGAGACCCGACGACTGACCTGCGCCGACCAGCCCTGCCGGAACGGCGCGAGCTGCGAACCCCGACCCTCAGGCTACGTGTGCGTCTGTCCCCCCGGGTACACCGGCACTGACTGCGGAGTGGAAGCCGACCCCTGCGCCGCTAACCCCTGCCGGAACGGAGCCACGTGCACGCGCGCCGGGGATGGGTTCAGATGCGCCTGCAAGCAAGGGTTCAGAGGGAACAGGTGCGAGATCGACATCGACGACTGCGCGGGGATCGTGTGCGAGCACGGCGGCACCTGCGTGGACCTGGTGAACGGGCAGCGCTGCCAGTGCGCGCCCGGCTTCCTCGGCCCGCGCTGCGAGACGCGCGTGGACCTGTGCCTGGCCAAGCCGTGCGCCAACGGCGGCGAGTGCCTCGTGCTGGACAACGACTACGAGTGCCGCTGCCGCTCCGGCTTCGCGGGCAAGGACTGCAGCGTGGACGTGGACGAGTGCGCGTCGTCGCCGTGCCGCAACGGGGGCACGTGCCGCGACCGCGTGGACGGCTATCACTGCAACTGCGGGGCGGGCTGGGGCGGCAGGTCGTGCACGGTGTCGCTGGCGGAGTTCGCGGGCAAGCCGGCGGGCGGGCACCTGCGGCGCGTGGGCGAGGAGGGCACGGGCGGGGAGGCGGGCGAGGAGCGGCTGTCGGCGCGGCACGTGGCGCTGATCGCGGCGCTGTCGGCGGCCGTGCCGGGCGCGGCGCTGGCGGCGGCGGCGGCGGCCGCGTGCGTGCGGCGGCGGCGCAAGCGCGCGCGGCTCGCGGCCGACGCGGAGGCGGAGCGCCAGAACGCGGCCAACGCGGGCGGCGGCGGCCGCGTGATCCGCAACACGTGGGGCAAGTGCGACGCGCCGGCCGCCGAGTGCCAGAACGCGCACAACGCGGCGGAGGAGTGCAAGCGCAAGACGCTCAACACGGAGAGCGCGGCGCGGCTGCTGGCGGCGCTCGACCCGCGCCTCTCGCGGCTCTCCGCGGACTCCGCCTACTGCGCCAATAGGTCAGTAAGCTGCCTTTGACACGTTACACTGTTTAAATGTACCCCATAGTCATGCTGAACATCAAATTTAGCTCTTTTTCTGTTAACATCACATCAACTTTTTATACTGTCATACTATATACAATGTGGCACGTGACCTAACCTCGTATCTCTATTGTTGCAGCGACACGTCGCTGGTGAAACGGGCGCTGGAGGGCGGCGGGGTGTACGTGCTGGACGAGCACTGCCTGCCGCCGACGTTCGCCACGCAGGTGTAGCCAGTGCAGTGCTCAGACTCTTAACTTATTTATTCACGGACGCTCTCGCGAACCAGGCTGTGGCCGCGTGTAAATATAGCGTAAAGTGTAAAGTGACCCCTGTATAGACGGCTAGTTGTAAGCATTCGTATGTATTTATTAGAGCGGCTCGACCGCCCCTGTAAATAGTATTGGCGGCGCGTCGCTCTCCGCCCCCGATCGGCTAGCGTCGCCCGGACGCGTCCGGCAGCCCTGCGTCCCAGCCCCTCACCCGGGGATGAAGCCATCTGGAGAACTCCAACCCTACACCACATCACCGTATCATCCTCAAAAGGTGCACTCCAATTGTGATATTCTTGCGACACGTTTAAAACGTTCAAAGCATTCGTTCTCCAGCTGGTTTCGTACTCTGTGCACAACACTAGCGGAGCTGGGACGGAGGTGTCTGATTTTCGGATACACAAAGGGAAGCGGAAATTTCGATAAAGACTGAACGGCTAATCGCCCGCGTGTATCATGTGGGCGTGTGGGCCGCGCGGCGAGCGGGCGCGTACGTTAGCACGAGTTTCATCCATTATTGACGTTTGACATATCCAGTGCTACATCGCGTCCGCTGACCGCACGGCCCGTGCGGGTTTGATGCGGGCTCCCTCACGATGAACTGCGATGCGGGAGCTCGCTCGACACCGGTTGTGTATAGTTAAGGTTGTGTAGTTTCGGGTGAGGACCGATCTGCCGGGGGGCAATGGACTCCGGTCCATGTCTGCGATCTCTGTAGGTAGCGGTGCGGCGGCCTCGCGCCTTCGGTCCGCGCGGGGCCACGCCTCAAGGAAACGACTCCCATCACACTGCAGGATCTCGTCACATCTACGATTCTAACTCATTTTTCACTAATTTTCAATCTTGGAACGTGAAATATTCGAAATTCGAAAAGTTTAAAATGACATTGACACACGTGACGTTTCCATGACACATGTCATCCCGTTTTGAAGTTTTCGAATTGCGTTATTATTCTCACACTGTCGAGCTAACTGAACACTAAAGCTATCTTATTAGTCCCAGTCACTGACCCATAACTGTATTACACTTGTTCCTGTGACGTAATTCTCCGTACGTAGTATGTCCGAGGTCCTCTCGTGTGGTCGGCGTCGCGTCCACTCACACCACTGTCCCTCTCTAGACTCGCACCAGTATAGAAGCCAAACCGTGCGTAAAATAAGATTTTAGACTAATTTATGAAGACGCAAGTGATGCGTCGATCAGTTTTTTACATTGATTTTGTTTTTTTTGTGATTGACTAATTATTGTCATTTGTTCCTATGTTATTATGATTGATAGTGAAACTGTAACCGTTTAAAATCGTGTTCAGGTTTTCTTGAAAATCGACATTGATTTTTCCACACCTTTCGCTTCAGTTGTTGCGGGATGTAGCCCTCGAAGTGCCCGAGCGCCCCTTGTGCCCAGTAGAGGGGGCGCTCGTCCTCAAACTGAGATAACATCGCGCACGTAATTAGTCCATAGGTTAAAAAATAAATTGAGTACTTATAAGAAACAAAATGTCGAAACCTAAGTCATTGTGTATAAAAACTATTAAGTTGTAGTGATGTAAGAATATTCTCCATTACTTATGAGTACTGAGACAATATGTGTGTCATTAGGCAACATAGGATATTGCAGGTTGTTTTAACTTATTTATTTTAATAGTGCAGCGCAAGCTGTTGTTTATAGACCGGCTCGGCCCGCCGCGTGCCGCCGCGTATAGTCGCTTGTCGAGTATCGCCGCGTACCGCCGCGCGCCGACCCGGTCGACTTGTCAAATAATTTATGTTAAATTACCGTTTTATAAACATTTGTAGATATAATTTGGTAAATAGGTGTTACCTCTTATGTTGCCTTTTGTACTCGTGCGTAGATTAAAGAAGGTTAAATCGACAAAATTGTAAAATTTATATCAAACTATGAATAGACTGATGATCAATAAATAATGTTCTTGTATTTAATTTTGTAAGATGACAAAATGTAAGTTAAAATGATGTAAAAAGCAGAGCCCGGACGCCGACTGTTACTATTGTACTTAATTGATCACACCAAGTTTCTCTTTCATTTTTCTTTTTGAGAAATTTAATTTGATATATTCTATGCCTCTAAATGTAATTTCGTCTCAGACCAATAAAATGACAGTATTTTTAATTTATTTATTAAAAGTATCATTAATATTATTGTGAATTATCTGTAATATTATAAACAAATCATTTTAATTATTTTTTGAAGTTTGTTTACAATTGACTGAAGCCGAGCTGTCTTCTTGATTTGTATTTTGGATAATGTTTTACTGAGAATCGTGAATGCATTTATAGTTAGGTGTGAGTATACTGAAAGAAAAATTTCAAATCATTCCATTTTTCATAAGTAACTTTATCTCTTTAAAACTTTTATTTTTAATTTTCGCTATTTTTCTATGTTTATTTTGCATGCGATTCAATTGATTTGTGATCTTAATGATTGTGCTATAAAGTATATTTTCATCTAATTTAGATAAAGTACAGTATTCTTCATCTTTCTAAGTACCTTTTAGTATATTCACATTTCTTTTCCTATTTCAAAAGAAAAATGAAAGCATGCCTGAGTAGGGGAGAGATGTAACAAATAATTCCATAGATAGAATCCTATTACAATAAAAGTCATATTGTAATGCTATAGCGGTGATAAATTTGCCAGCGAGTGCGACGAATGTGTATTATTATATGTGCAGCGATGCAACAAGAAATAAAATGTTAATAAACAATTGTTTACAAAAGATTAACAACGCATTTTATTCACACATTTACCCCCCTAATAACGGTAACCTATCCAAGGTTATATACCAAGAATTTTATCTATCTGTAATACTTAACTATATTTGAATTATGTAGCCAGGATAATCTCTGGAAAAGTTAGAAGATAAAATAATACTAGCCAATAGCTAAGAAAATTACTTCATAGTAACTAGTTTTAAAGTACCAGACCCCTTGGTGGAAGGCTTTTATAAAATAAACGCTTACACACATACCCCCGTACTAGGATTACTGTAAAGCGGGTGGCATGGACTACACACAGAATACACATCACTAACACCCATGACCTGAGAATAAATATTTATCAGTTATATAAAAATGTTAACAGTGATAGAGCCTAGTGGTTTGAACGTTGGTCTCTCAAACGGGAGGTCGTGCGTTCGAATCCTGCACGCACCACTAATTTTCTAT
>DWKA01000046.1:0-26564 GCA_018249155.1 Panoquina ocola ocola
ATCTTGCAGAGTGAAGTAACATTGAATAATTACAATAGACGCTGTAGATGGTTAATGGTAAAAGAAAAATAATTGTAAATTGATAAAAAAAATGGAAATCAACTGATGTACGTCTTTTATCTAACACACATCTATACGTAAATAAAATATATGTAAGTTTATTAAAAATATATTTAGCCCTGTGTTAGTTAGCAGATCTATCTAATTACATTGTTTGCAAACAGTTGCATTTTTAAACTTCTTGGCTTATAATTTTATACTTCTCATTTATTACCAAACGAATTGTCTAGTTTCAAAACTTATGACGTTTTTATGTGATTGATTTGATTTAATTTGTAGTCGTTGTAGTTAAATTAAACGCTTTATTAAAAATGTAATAAATTAAAGCAATTTAAAATTTTAGATCAAGTTCAGAAAGCGTGGTTAACTTTGCTCTCTCAATTACCATTGTCTCCGTGGAACTTCTCACAATTGTTTGTTAGAGACGACTAAGAATAATCTTAAGTATGATTCTAGAATTAACTGTTGCAGTCCATTGTTTGCGTCCTGAAGAACTTTCTTGAACACGATGAACTGTTTGAACTTTGCCAATTTAATTGTTTGCGAGTTCCCATGTGATTCCATCACTCGCTTTTAAATTTACTAATTAAGTATTATTAAAACTCATTTTATCAGTAACACTAATGTAGGTATTTTAATTGTATCTATTAACTGTCTTGAAAAAAAAAGAACTGTCGTAGGAGCTGTTTATGTTGATGCCAAGAGATTTATACATTTTTAGAGTTTTCTCTATCAATATTATTACCTCCTAATTAATTAAATCGAATACTCAGATGTTGCGTGGTTTAAATGGGATTGGTGCAGCTTTTTTATCATCACTCCTATACACTTTCCCACGCGTGTTGGTCTTGTGGGTTAGAAATGTTGCTTCATTGTATATTCTCTTGAGCTTTAGTTGATGCGTTTGGATATAAAGGTGTACTTGCTCTGTAATATGTATGTACCAGTATGCGAGTGCAAGCGACCTCTTTTAGTGAATGCATGAAGGAAATCTCCGAGTGCGTTTCTCACGAGGCAGTCTTCAGCGACATGGCGGGCGGCGCCCCGCTGTTTCGATTGAATCCTACGATCAACTAATTGCATTTCAGGTTCGTTAAAACTTTCTGCATTAAAAATAAAACATCTTTTTATTCGAACTCCTTTGTGCTGCACAACCGGTGCATCAATTGCAGATGAAATAAAAAATATTGACGGTCAGTCGGCAGGTTTTTAAACCTTGTTTTGTGGTTATAAATATGCCAGATATCCAAATCTGTTTCCGCGTGATCAATCCATATATAGCAGCAAAAAAAATAAAAATGAATGTTTTGGCCTGGCTTGTACATAAACGATGCTGTTTTGTACAGATTTGGCTCTTTAAATTTTTGTTAGCGACATAAACAGAGCTGTCATAGAGTTCTGTAAAGTCGCGGTACTAGGAAAGTGGAAACGAGTGCATGCGTTGTCACTTCCGCAGTTAGTTTAGCAGATAAACCGTGTTATCAGTGTAGTGGGGAGAGTTCGCGCCTCTCGTGCAATTTCTCTCCAATCGATGCGACAGATTTGCATCGCATGCCCGACTTTATGCGGTTTTCGTGCAATAATGAGTGCATGTTGACATGCTTTCGCGCAAGAGTCACGTAGGTATATATTATGCGTGAATACTTTCTTACTCGTGCATTTTTTCATGGCATTTTTTTTATAAAAACCATTTTATTTTTATAGTTTACTACAAAAACTAATTATGATATTATCTTAATGTTACTTACTCCTCATAAATATGCAGAAACTATCTCTTGCCTATATTAAGGGGTAATTGCATAGCAAGTATAAATCGCAGCTCGGGCATGTTAGGGCATTACTTCGTTATAATGTGAGCGCAGTGCGAGCCTAGCGGACGCGACAGCAACTATGTAAGTAATTCGAAACGGAACTAATTTGTACTCGTATAAACAAAAAGACCACTTCGTGAGGAGCTTGGTGATTGCGCAATGACAGCGTTCGAATTGAGCTCTTGGAATACCGCCTCACTTGTACAGCTTTTACTAAGCTCTCTTGTAACATTACGATGATAATCCGCAGCGCAGCTTTCCGGTGAATCCACGTAGTCGTTAAAGCGAATTACTCGTCAACACGTCGTAAAGGCATTAACTCAGCCAGCGGAGCATTGTTGGCGAGTGAAAAACACTGGGAGGAAACGATAAATAATGTTCGGAGTTTATACGATCGGCCGGTAATGGCGCGCGGCCTGTAGCGCTCGCGCACCGTCCGGGCGTCCGCGACTTACGGGTACGCCCGGACACGTCCTCTTAAAGGTACATATTTATTTCTCTTATAGTGCCTATTCTAATGCCGACAGTTTCTATATACGTCGTAATTTAGGTAGGTACGTATTTTTTAATAGAAATAATTTGTGAATTATTTTGTATAACAACGCGGATTTTTTTTTGGTATAGGCTGTTTCGAGATTTTTTTCGATCCTAATTAGATTGTAGTTATACCTACCTAGACTAAATAAGTAGAAACTTTACTATATTAAAATGGAAACGTCTATGAATATTTATGAGTTATGTTAATGTTTATGACTGATCATAAAACTATTTTGCATTTAAACGTCTTTTCGTGCCGTTCGAATTCTAGCGAACAATTGGGCGGAAGTTAGGCCGGAACAAAAACTCGGTTGACTTTTTAAGCTTATTAAAGTTTGTCCCTTCCGGAACCGCCCCTACCGTGGGGTTGAATCCGCTCGAGTGAGACCGGAAGCAGCGTGTGTCCACCGTGTTCCGCAATAGCTGGCACGGGCTCACGTTTCCGGTTTCCCTAAGGGGTTCTAAAAATAGCGAGCACTGATTTCTTTCAACAGATCCGTTATGAAGTATGAATTCCCGTTGTATCTGGAAGGAGTATGTCCTTACACGAGTATTCACTAGAGTCGGATTTGGTTCTTCTATTATTGTTTACGGTAGGTAGGTACCTACTTTACTTCCTGAGTAAATGTATCGGTGCTACTAAACATCCAATGCGATGAATCAGCAGTTTATTAACACCGTTTGTTGTTGACGTATAACGAACTGAATACACCGTCAGCAAGAGTAATAACAAAACAATAAGTAGTTACAATCGCAACTAGTTATTTATGAATGGACGTACCACTGGTATTGTCTGCGTCTCAAATTAAACTTCTGGTCGGTCCGTAATGGGTCGGTTATTAAGCGAGTCCTTTGCTCGGACGCAGGTCGACGCAGGCGGAATACAAGTGCACTTATGCACGGATTTTCAATGAGCTCTAATGTACTGACCGTCGTAGATAAACAACACGCTATAAAGCGAGTATAATATCCTGTGTATGCCTGTGTTGCGCAAGTTATCGAAGCCGTATATGGTCTCGTCCGAGATTGTTATGTGACAAGGTTGGGATCCTTCCAACTACCTCCTATTTGAATGGAAGCTGCCGCTGCGATTCCTTTGTGAATGTCTAGTGACCCGCTCCGGTTTGCTCCTGGGTTGAACGATCTGTCTCAATGCTACTGCCATTGGCACTGTGTCTCTGACAGATGATACTTTATTTGTCACGCAACTATTATTTTGCGACATATTCTATGTCTACAGTACCTACCCTAAGGAATAAATTATGTTCTAATTAAAACAATAACTCTATTAACGTTATCGGATAAACAGATTTCGTGATAAACAAGGGATGGAATCGGCAAAGTTCTGATTGCACGCTCAAGACGTAAATTTTACAAAAGGATCGCTCATAAATTTCGCTGTGTTTAGTTTTTTCAGTATATTTTGTATGATCATAAAAAGATTAAAGAAGGACGGAGGTGCTAATGTAAGTGTGTACGTACATCCGGTCCATCGGTGTCTGTTAATTGGTCCGCGTAAAAGGGATATCGTGTAGCCTCCCCTGCGTCCCCTGCCCCAACATCCTTTCCTGCGACATGGCGACAAGTTGGGATCGCACAGACTTAAAACAGAAAAGTCTTTAAATGGTCCGTTGCCCAATTAAATGCCGAGACTTCGCCGCCTGCTGTTTTACGTCTGATCGACTTTATTGCTAGTATATACCTATATAAAACCAGTTTAATTTTAGCCCAAATACGACTAAGTGGTTTTTATAGGATAAGGATAGCAAACGAGCTTTCAGTGCCATCATGCCTTGCCTCCCATGGAGTGGATATCTGTCACAAACTTTTAATAGGGGGAGTAGTAAGTTATGTTAGTATTCGGTGTTAATAGTAAGAATATCTTAGTTGTTATTCATTAATGAGATAACTGTGGATTAGTCCTGAGTAATGTATGATCATTTTGTACATGTTAGGTAAAATTTGCAGATAAGCCTATCGTTGCCTTGGATGTGTGATTCACAATTGTCATCAGTTCAAACAATTCCTATTCCAGATGTTAAAGATAATTTTGTCGTAACTTAACGTGTATTAATTGAAACGTTTCAATTATCTAAGGATGTTATCTAATAACACATTGTACCAAATAATCCGTGAGAAGTCTCTGTAATTAACTGCAGTTGTATTGTTAGACCGATATAAACGAGTTATAATGTAATTGACACGTTACGAAGATGTCCTCGTGTCGAACTCGTGTGTCTTGCTCGCGTTTCCTTTTTTTCTCCATCGATTAAGACGTTCGC
Source organism: Panoquina ocola ocola (assembly GCA_018249155.1). Lineage (NCBI taxonomy): Eukaryota > Metazoa > Arthropoda > Insecta > Lepidoptera > Hesperiidae > Panoquina > Panoquina ocola. The sequence continues at coordinate 4,691 of DWKA01000046.1, forward strand.
TTCTGTTATTATGTGACTTTATTTTTGTATCAGTACCAGTGATTTTATTTTTGTTCATCTTTCATTGATTATATGTTTCCAGACATATTGACGTCAATATTTACCAGTTTTATTTCGGATTTATATATTAGTTCAATATACAATATGTTTTAAACTATACAAATATTAACCTTACACAGGTCAACGCTTTTATATAAGTGCTTTGTTATTATAATGTCTATAACCTTATAAGGTTGGTTTACAATTACCAAACTTATTCTTACTTGTGTTACCGAGGCGTTAAAAGCTATTACTGCCTTATATTATTCGTAGGTACTTCCCACGAGTATGTCTACATTATTCTACCTACGGAGTCAAATACCGTGGCCCCCCACTCGCACATCTTCGCCAAGATTTATAATATGAGCACCAAGTTCCCATGACGGGCACCTGGACTGTGACCAACCATACAATTTATGCTGATATTAACAAGTTTATTTAGTATCACTACTTGTTGTTGTCTGCAAATACCATTGTTTATCTGAGCACAATCTCTAAAATAAGAAAATCCATCGATATCCGCGCGAAATTCCACAGCAAGTTATGTTCCGCTTCCAACAAGCTATTACTCAAGAGCTACTAGTCAATCATCAACAACTACGTTATTATCTTTATGTTTCCCTCCGCAATTTTCCTCAATTTACCAATTGTAAGCAAAGTTCATAAAGTTGATTCGCGGAACCGTTTGGAAGATATGCCAGGTCCCAGCGAAGTGCAAAGGTGCCGTCCTGAGAACCGAACAATCGGAGTCGTTCCAGGAAGGCAGGCAATGGGGATAGCGTATGCACTGCAGCGGCGGAAACAATAGGTGTTAACTTGCACATTCAGCGGGCGCGTCCAAATAGTCCATGCGGACTGATTACTGACTAGTGCCGAGCTCTTTCGGTTGCGAGTCATACTGGCGCTTCATCATCAGTGTCAGTAGTTTTCAGATATTTGATCGAATCGCTTGCAGTTAAAAGCTATTTTATTATGGAAAATGGTCTAGAAACTTCGATTGCCGTCAAGTGATCACATAAAATTTCCTTAAATTTAATGGGTTGTTTGTGTTATGTTCTGTTGCGTTTACCTACGTAGAATACACAATTCATTAAGCGGCATATATCAATGTGTCTGTTACTAGACAACATTATTATCTTAGCTAAGTATGTAACAAAACAACATTGTATAAAGGCATAAATATTGATAATGAACGTACGACAGGAGCCGGATTTTATTGACATTTTCCAATTGCTATGCATGCATTGCACGTGGACTTTGAAGACATAAATATCCTTAAAGCTAATTTATGATCATTTAGCAAATATTGCGAGGCACATTTTCTTTCTGCGACTCATTTAATAATTACCAATCGTGCTTATAGGCTGGGCACTGTTCGATTTAAGAACTCAGTAGGGTAAATATTGAAAAAGTTAATTCCATATTAAATATCATTTTCTACAACCAGTGGTGACTTTTAATGTTGTGGCCTTATAAGGTGAACGTTCGTATACTGACTTGCAGATAAACATGTCAACGAGAGTTAAGGCAACGAACATAAATTATGAAAAGACAGGTTTCCTGTCCTAAGTGATCACTCAAAGTATAATTAGATAATATAAAATAGATTCGCAACTTATTCGATTTATACTTCAGTAAAAAGCTTCACACCTCGCCTGGTGGGGGATCTCCTTATATTAAAATAGAAATATTTGTTTCGAGTTAAAATGGGAACTGTTTCAAGCGTTGTTATTTCAACATTTTATTTTGCTACAAATTTTATTGTTTTTTCCTTAATTTACAATTTTATTAGCAACTTTAACACTCTCCTAGCTTTCTACGATTAAAAGTTCCAGTGCTAGAAATTTTGTTTTGATCCAAGTAACCGGTGAAATATCGAGCAACTGGAATTAGATTACTTTTCAAATCATGTTTGCAAATAATAATTTATTACGGTGATCTCTTAATTACATCCTCGGAGCTCGAGCGTGCTGTCAGCAGGAAACTCTGAGGATATATCGGAATTAGAATCGCCGGTGGACGCTGGCGGCTGGTCTCGCGCTATGCGAACGCGTTTCCACATCCGCAGGATTTGCTTTTTCAGTTCTTCTGACAGGCAGCTGTAGCTAGAAGTCAATTGCTTCTAGTTTTTATAAGTTTACTGCCATTTGTTAAACGCAGTAAGTTCCTACTACGTTTTTTTTTCAATTAAGACTTTTGATATAATTCTTTTGCACATTCTAAGTTCTTCTGTTACAGTCATCAAAATTATGCGATTGATAAAAAATTTTGTTTTGATAAAAAAATTCAAACATGTTCAGTGGTCACACGTAAGATATTTTATAATGACTGTACCCCATTTTTATTATTTTTAAGAACTCTATTTAATATCCCTTATGATAAATTCCTCATTCGTACAACAATCCGGTTTATAGCCATATCGCCGACAAAGTGTCAATTTGCTTTCGCCGTTGAAATACAAATGTATCTATTCGTCCGATCAACGCGCTATCAAGTAAGTTAGAATCCCACCGTCGATTTATTTTCGATGTTTTTCGTCGTCCGTCCAACGGAAGTCATTATGCGTTTTACGCCGTACAATGTACTGGTGCCCTGTAAAATTATATTCATTAAAACAGCGACCAATCGTTTTACTCCGCTGGGTTGTTTCTCGGGAGATATAGCCCCGATATTAATATCACGTTTACGGTTCACCGTCTGATCGTTTGTCTGATATTACATTCATTCATGAGCGTGCTTACATAAAGTTACATGCTTCAGACATAAAATAAAGATGTCAAAGAGGATCTTTGAAGCAATCCGAACAAAGTGCAAAGTGAAAACAAGTCGTGCTGTAAAAAGCAGTCCCATGAATACTTTCGGTATTGTGAAAAGTTCCTTTGGGCGGTCTCTTGCAATAGCGGGGGCTTGTGACAAATATTGACACTGTAAATGTTTGCCACTCCGAGCACGCTCGTCTCTTGTGCCACTATGCGTGCTTGGTGCGACGTAGGTGGTGCACAGATAAAGCCCGGCTGTGACTACCCGAGATAACTACAATGTTTGCACATAACAAATCGTGTTTGCACATTTTATGCTCTGCCCATTGCTCATGGATCACTGACGAGAGTATCGATGCGTCCTCACGTTTTGTTTGTCTTAGTTTGGTAGATATCTGATTCGCCGCAACAATAAAACGTGTTCGAAAATATAAGTCTTTGTAGTCTAGGACTCGTAGGTGTGTATCCATATTAAGATAGAAAATAATATACTTTCAAATGGAAATGCAATTTAAATAGCATTGTTTTATTGTTGTTCAGTCGTTGAAAGAGCATTCCGAATAATCCAGATAAATGTACGACAGACATAGCCTGTGTAGGAGTAAAGTATCTTGTTTCTTTATTTTTGACATGAAACGTGCACATTCATGCAAGATACATGAAAGGCGATGCAAGCCATTTACATATCTTAAAAAGCAATCAACGCAGCGAAGAAATGAAGGATTTGGTGGAATTGTCTGCCCTTGTACATCGTGATCTTAAAATACACCAAAAATAATATTTGCCGGCAAGTAGGCTACAGTGTTTTGTAAGATTTTATGACATTCAATAAACTATCGAACTGTAAGTCAAACATTGCCGTCATCATATTATAAAATCACCTACGGACGCGAGTTCATTTGCCAAATAGTCGGAAGATCTGTAAACATACAGTCAAGGTCGGCCGTGTTTATGACTCTTAGCGATGGTACTAGAACGTTGTCATGTAATTATCTAAGGTCTTTCTTGGAAGCATCTGTGCTCTAGGGATAAAAATAAACCTTAGTGAAATCAGAACCAACCTTCCAAAAAAATACATTCATATAGCAATTTTAGCATATTGTCGTCCACTAAAATATTTATCTCATGTGAAACGAAAACTATTATACCAAGTGAAACATTGTATTGCACATTCATTACGCAAACTCAATTAGGTCGATTACGAAGAAGGTGATTTGGATAATCGAGCAATTAGATGTGATGCGCTAGGCGGCAGGCGCTTGGCGCGTGGACAACTCGAATAAACCAGCGGTTGCGTGTAAATCGCCAACGGAAACGAGTGCCAGTAATGAGCTTCGGATGTCGCTCACCTATTGTGCCGTGCGAATAGATATCGACTTCCTCAGTTCAGTTATTGGTAACACTGCGCTGTAATGAGGCATTGTTTGCACTCGAGGAAGTCTGGGTGTCATCATCTTATTCTGTTCGCACGCAGAACGCTGTGAGGTGGTTGCTAAATCTAGGGTCGCGTAAGTTGCAGTCGTTCGCTATCGAGGTCCGTCGCACGAATCCAGGTCGACGTCCGTTTACAGATCTGCAATGGTAATTTAAGTGACACAAAATGATAATAGCTTTGGCATTTACCCCACAGTGCATGACCCGAAATTCGTGCTTGAATGGCGCGGCTGTTGGAGATTGGTGGGAATACCGCAGTCAATCATAGATCACGAATTCGCCTTTCGTTCTTTGCTTTGTGAACTGAATTGAACTGGTACGACACGTAGCTACACTAACAATTTTAGTGTAGATTTCAATAATAGACAAAGTTATTCTTTCTTTTAATAAAATTTAAACTGTTCACAGGCCTTGCCTTAGAAGATAAAAAACATTATTGGAAGAACAGTTGATGCAAAGTTAATTGATAAAACAAAATATTTCACAGCAGTTGGTCAAATAATGCTTCAGCGGGCATAAAAGCACCGTGACGCGACTTATTATGAACTTCCGTGCGTTCCGGGTTCTGCCTGAGAACAAACTTCTTAAACGAAAATCATTACAATGCAAAGTACGTGAACATAATATATCAACTATACAATGTATAAAACAGATATAGGTATGTTTTTATAAAACATGCATATATGTTGGCCAAAAATGTGATGTGAATTGTAAGTATATAGACATATTTTACTGTTCTAGTTACTTTAGTAATTAAAGGAGGACGGATGCTTTGGAAACTACGCTATTATAATAACATACTGAGGATGTATGCTGACAACAAAAGTAAACTGGTATGCCGAAAGAGGAAGTAATGGGGCATGACTAAACCTACATAATGTTGACATTTCCGTTTTAATAAATGGGTGCAATGTTTGAGGGCCTCAAACAAGAATAATTTTTGAATTAATACACCTGACGATGTGAAATGGCCTATTTGGTCAAGGAAATGCAAAATAGTGAATTAAGGGATGCCTTAACACATAATACACTAATAGTCCTTGGATTTACGAAATACAACACTCCCTGGTGGACCATAATTGAGGGTCTGTCCTTAACCGTATCGTAATCCTCGTACGGCAAACCCAGACACGTACATTGAATTGGGTTAGCGTGTCGTCTGCCGCCTGCCGATCCTCGCTCAAGGTCACCTCGTTTACTTAGTTTCTACTAAATCTACAAATCCACATCTTGACCCCATATCCATACTTAGTATACGCTCTAAGCGTGCTCGTGTAAGAAGCAATAATTTCACTATTATTTTCTGGAATGTTAGGATGTTAATAAAATGTAGGGAGAAGAGTTGCTTGAAATTGGTTAAAATACTAACGCGGTCTCTGACTAGTCTTGGACACTCACCTATCTAGCTATCGAATGATATAACCATTGCATTCTCGTTTGCTGCTACGTCGTAAAAATAATTTACTTTTTGTTCCCTGACCCCGGCCAGCGTGGCAGCGGCGTTCCTCCCGCGTGGGCGAGGTAGATGGCTCGCTGTTATTTTCTCACAAAATCATTTGCTTCGTCCAATGATAAATTTCTCAGTGTAGATTTATGTAAGTACTAATGTTTAACGTCGTCTGGACACTTGTTTTGTTCGCTGCTTATTGTGTATGGACAGATATAAATGAGAGTCCGGGGATTAATATTAATGTCCGAAGAAGGTGACCCGCCAAGACTGTCCTTGTCTGTGGGTCGGTCAAATTTTTCATTTACAATTCACATAAGCTTTATTCAAATTAATAAGTTCTTAACTTAGAGCATCGTGAGATTTTTTATGGTTGTTAAATATTATGTGTGGCTAATTGTTACTGTCGTCGCGAATATATTTTATTGAATAACAGAAAATACTATGCTGATTGTTGAATACTAATAAAATTCATGTTCCAATATTAGCGTCCTTGATATAGTTGAACTGGTTTCACTTCCTGTTACGCGGTGAATTGTATACACAGAGCACGTCACTCATTCAGACTCAATCAAGGGATCATGAATGAGATGTTTACCGCGTATGGCCACATATATCAACGTGTGTATGTATAATGCGATGGCTTTAGCGTTACCCTTGTATACGGCTTCAGGAAGATAACTACGTTAATATTTGCTACGTGAGTTGCATCATAAGGTACCTACCAGATTTTAGTTTTTGATTTGTTATTTGGCTTTGATATTAGAAGTTCAAGAATTTCAAGTCGATATAGTAGTTTTGTGACATGTATAGTTTGTATCGAGTAGTAGCCGGCGCGCTGGGCAGGGTCGGGCCGTCCTGCCAAGGTCAGCGAGTTCGTTAGGGCCATTCATGGATACCGGCGGCACCGGCCCTCGCGTCCTGCGACAACACATTCTCCCTTGCTGTGTGCTATGCTGTACGTCCGATCGGTTTCTTTTTTAGAATGGACGCTCGGCAAAAAGACTACTAGCAATCGTAATTCACCGGATGCACTAACGAGTGTAAATTTTTTTAAGGCTCACCAAGCCGCCGGCATTAGTTTGTTTTTCTTTGGGAGCGCTTCCGTTATGATTCTATAACCGTTCTGTACGCGTATTCCAAGGTACAGATTTATTTGCAAGGGTATCTAAAAATGATGCTCGTATTCTTCAACGTTGGAATATTGTTGACGGAGACGGACTTCGACTAAATTAGTTTTATGAGATTTAGTTTTACTAAATTAGTTTTATGAGATGTTCCATAGCGTAGTGGTACGAACGTAGGTTTCTCAAAGAGGGGTCAGTTTCCAGTATAGTCGTGTTAATATCTATGTTATACTACATATTTAAAAACGCACATAGTAGGTAGTTACAAGACTTATTTTCTTCAATATCCGGCATTATAACTTACATTGTTAAATTAGATGTTACTCAGTATGCTAGATAAACATTATAATACATTCGTAGACTGAGATTTATAATATTATTCTCTAGAAATAAATAGCGTGGTTCAAGAGCCATCGTAATTTTGGGCGTGCATTGTTGGTGATTCGTCATGATTTGCGTATGTAAATCAATGGAGTTTAGTTGTACGAGCGTAACGGTATTTTCGTCGGTATGGGCAGGAAGTCGGATGCTATAAACACACTTTCAGCAGTATAGTCAAATCTATAACATGCTATAACGATTTCGCTTATGCGAGGAGGAATTTGGACGGTACGTTTTATGTGGGTAAGTGAAATTGAGTACATATTAATATTGAAAGTTACTAAACATGAAACTTAAGTAGTAGGCATAAACTCTTAATATGTCAATTTTGTATTTCCCTGATGTCAAGGAAACACTATTTTCTTCAAATTTGTCCCTAGCAATTACAACTTTATTTTGACTTTTAATTAATTATTTAATCATCTTTACGCTGAACTATTTGTTCTATGTAGATATTGAATGTAATAAAAATTCTTGAACGTTCCATAAATTTGGCTCCCTGACGGAGTTTACATGTCGTGTTCCTGCATTCGCTTAACAGATTATAGCCCTCTGAGGGTGAGTAGTTAAAAGTAAGGCCAAAATATATCGTGCGTAAGTGAATTGACGATGACAAAATGTTTAAATAATTAATCAATTTGGTAGATTTTCCTGTTCAGTCGTCCTTTATTTCCATAGCTAACAAATTAGTAAATGGTCTACCCCTAGGAAGTGATATACTCGTAATAACTTATGGAAATCTTCAGCAGCTAGGTATATCATCTCTGTTGTGTTCTTGATCCAAAAGAAAGATCGATTCCTCCTTTTTAACTACGTAAAATTAGATTTTTAAGAGCATTACATCCATTACGAGATTTAAATATTTGTGATTTAATTTTTGGATTGAAAAAGTGGATTCGATGCAAATTGTAGTAAATTAGAATGTTATCAATAACGTATTGTAGTTTTACGACTTGTTAGCGGTTGCTTGGAATGATCGTTCATGAAGTTTATTATGTTAAAAATCGTCTTGTTGTCAGGACCGGTTTTGTAATTGATGGCTTTAGTTTAGTTTATCGCAAGGTTTGACACGAAGAAGCGAAAACCGCGGCCGGTAGGTAATGGCTCGTCTTGTCATTGATGGAGTTTTTATTTCCTCTGACGTCCATTCATGTTTTTGCCAGTTAGATAACACGTTCACTTCGCCGTAATAATAGTGTAGTCTTGTACCTACTGTAAATTATGTAAAAGATGATAAAAAGTGTTGCTAGTTGCGTGGTGGAAACCGCAGTAGTTCCTGATTTGTTATTGTATTTTGGATTAATTAAACGAGCGTTTAAAATCTAGTGAAATGAATGTCGTTCATTTTGTTGTAATTTAAATGACTTGAGGTGCGGTTTGGTATTTGAGGAAGCTTCAATGCTTCCACACGGACATTGAACTGTTGAAGACTTCGTCAAAGTTTTAAATACATTTATTTATTAACTACATTACATTGTATAAGAGGCTTCCCAGTGGCTCAACAACTAATGTTTAATTATAGGGAAAAGTAGAGATTTTTGTAAATTACGAGCAGAATACTTGGGTACTTATTTTAAACCATTATCAACTTAATCTCTACTAATTAACAGTAAATTATATGGATTTTAGCATTAAAAAATGTGATGAAATTTAAACCTACCCAAGCAAAATCAACTAAATTGGAATAAATATGATTTTAGGGTAAAAGATGTACTAAACTAGCGTTATGAAGTCTTAAAGCTAAATTTACCGAGTGCTCGAGAGCTTAACGCCGAGCCGCCGCAATAACGTCAAGATGTCAACGTCGTAGGTTATTATAAGTCCCGCCGAGTCGCGAAAACTTTCCGTAATTATGACGTAAGTGAAACCTTGCTGCAGGGTTACCAGCTTACCACTGAAAGGGCAGGCTGGGGAAAATTTTGCATCTGTCCACGCTTCATTACGAGAAACTCCAAATCCTACATTCATAAATCATGGCTGCAATCAAAAATATTGCTACATATTTTTACGGGATTCTATATGAATATCATCTTTACCCCATTTGGACATCAGGTTAAATAAACAATAACGAATTTATTAGGTTTGAAAAGTATGCTAGTAAATATTAATTCCTAAATATCATAATAATATGGTTTAATGACTGATTTCTAATACCTTTCATTAAATTTTATCCTCTCACAAATACTACTTTATTATGCTGTGTGATCTATCAACGCCCTCGTATTGGAAACCCACGGTCTTCACAATTCCACCACTATGCTACTATTATTGTGAGGAGCAATATCGCCTGTCACTAGCAAGCGTAGGACTTAATCATCCTATCCCAAGCCTTTCGAAGTACTTACCTACGCATCGCCAACAAATTCCATGGACCTGTCCAATAGTTGGAATTCGTAAGGTTGTCACACCTACGGTATCGTTTATCAATCACCAAGGATCGATTGAATGGGATCAATAAGTGCGGTGAGTGGTGGGCGATCGGTCGACGAACTGCGCGGGCGCAGACCGGTGGTGCGCTCTAATTCGATTTGAAGACAACCCACTGCACACGGGACAGTAATCTGGTCCGCTGTTAAACATGTAATACCCAACCGGTATTGAACCACTCGGTACCGGATTACTTTCGAATAGACTCTAATATCGTAACCAGATTGAATAGTTTATCTGTCGTCAATGACTCTATTAGATTTAGCACTTCCCTCTAAATCCCTCCCATCAGTATGTTTTCGTTTGATTTATTAAGATCCTTTGTCAGTAGCCGTAAAACTTGATACGTCATAACCAGTGTTTTGTAGCAGACGTTTCATATTTCACGAGAATTAATGCCGCTGGTTAACCAGCAGTTAAACGGCAGCTGGGTCATCCCACGCCAAGCGAGCCCGTGTGGGAACTTTTAAGTTTTTTCTCTGCTTCATTTTCAATTTCTCAAGCAGCGTCTATTGTCTTTCGTTACTGATAATTTAGCCAGCGAGGACCGGATCCGCAAGGATGGGTCGAGTCACCTTGAATGCCGGATGTCGACATTCTGACTGAGGAGCTATCGGCCGTCAATCGTGTGAGCGTCTCGCCATATATTATGGTCGTCTCTCTGTTTGTCTTTGTGGCTGCGAGAGCCGTTTTTATTTTACGACCACGCACGTCCGCTCCGCGAGACCTCCGCCAAGGTCGGCGCTACTTATAGCCGATCGAACGGTGCATCAATCGGAATTAATATTCTCCTTGGACTGCGCCGTTTTTATGTTAAACGAATCCGACGGGGACAGGGGACGATGTAATCGAAGTGGTCAAAGGAAGAGCGTGTCTCTAGTTCTCCAGCGGAAACAGATCCGACGTGGGCGACGCCTACGGTGTGCGCGAGTGACCGCCCTCGGCCGACGGCGACGTCGCGAGCCGCGAGCCGCGATACCGTGTGACAAATTAAATTTGATTGTCTATTTCTGTATTGGCCTGCATCACCTTGTTTAAACGTGCTCCGTTGTTTGTTCCAGGTAATGGTGGTCATTAGCTCCGTCACGATCATCTTAAGGTTAAATGACTTCATCTGTAAGCAACTCGATTCTAATTATCTTTATTTGCCTAATTACCGAGCATGGGAACCGTGAATCGGTAAACATACCAATTACTAACTGCGTAGTGTTCTTTAAATATTTACATCGCTAGATGGTTATGAATTATTAGTTTAATTTATTGCACGGCACAAGGATATGAGGAGAAAAGGTCAAGCGACGTATTTAGCACTCAATTCAATTAATCACATCTAATATTTTTTGTCGTCGCATTATAAATAAATTGAATATAGTAAAATTTATAAGTAGAAGTTTAAGTGTTAAATATTGGCTTTTGCGAGCTTCTGTTACTTTTTATTGCATTAATCTTTATGAGTCACAAATATTTGAATTACAATTAAAAAAACTCAAATTTGATGTCCATTACGTTAAATATTTTTAGATTTTTGACGTGTAATTTACTCTAAGTTTAATAATTTAAGATACATTATCAAGCCGATTTTAGATTGTGTATAACAGGACCTAATTAACTCAGCTATAGACGTCATTATGGTAGTTCCATTTATTTCTTACTTCCACATTTCATATCTAAAATAATCAATGGTAATACAATCACTAACTGGTACCGGTAAGTGGTACGCAGCAACAGTTCAATTTGTAACAATACTACTTATTTCCGCATCCGCTATTATTGTACTGTCCACTGCAATTTAATCATCTCTTCAAGTGACGAGATGTATTAGGGCAGTTTTACGATCGTCGTGTTCCAAACTAGCAAAAAGTCCCTCCGGCTTTAAACATAAAGACTAAAATTCATTGGTTTCGATAGTTCCTTTGATGTAGAACGGGAATATCGACAAAGACGGATGTCCGGTGCCGGTCAGGATTCGTTTCACACGCGGCGGCTCCTCGGATTGCGTCAAATGAAGACAATATAATTTTAAATTAAATTTCAACGGACTTTGATATGTTATAGAAAAGGAGCTTAATTTTTTTGATAAATCTGCTTATAGTGCCCTAGCTTGGGGATTAAAATGATGTATCGGAGTGTTAAATAAATTGCCATATACAAATAGTGTTTACACAAAGACTGAAGTCTTTTATACGGTGTAGGAAGCGGCGGGGTTCCCGTGGAAAGAAACCTTCCGGTTCTTTTGATATTATGGCAAGCGGCATACGTACGTTTCAAAAGGGTAGTGTATATCTGCCGGGTCTTATGTAAACATGGTTTGTTAACCGGGTGTGCCTTTTTTGTTTACTCGCGACGTCCAGTCGGAAGTAGTCGGTCGGTTATGTAACGTATTAGCCGGTTGTTAATATAGGATATTATGTCAATAATCCCACGTTTCGTAATACAAGGAATCTGTGATGTTTCATAAAAGTTACAAAAAATATGAATTCATATTTGTGATTTAATTTTTTTTGTGTTTCGCAAATATGAATAAAAATAGTGGTTCTCCATGCGAAAAATGTATAATTTCCATTATTCTCCCAAGTAAAAAACGGCGATTTTGTAAATTCATTTTGAAGATGATGTTTAGGAGCGTATTAATTCCCAAGTCCACATGACACGAAGGCAGGGAAGCGGGTACCGTTAGAGCCGTTGGTTCGGCATTCGGGTGCGGGCCTGACGCTTTGCATACAATGCCCATAGTGGACGCGACGCTTGCGCAACCGCGGTCATCAGGCCGGATGTGACGCGGCCGTGCTAAATTGTGCGCCTCCATGTCTGTGCCCGATCACACTGTGCATCGCTAACGTTTTGTGTCAAATCAAATTGTGTTTTCGCTGATATGAAGCGTTATTGTTTCGCGAAGCATTCGGAATTTACGTTTCCGTTGGAAGGTTGTGGCTGTGTTAGTTATGCTTATGTTTCTTTTGTATATTTTTCTGTTATGAGCGTGAGCGTGTTCGTGGCAGTTCTGCATACTTTCTTCAATTGGTTATTCTGTTAACCCACATTTTACTCGTAAACTAAGCCTTTCATTTAAAAAGGAGCTCTAAGCCTAGCGTTGTTATATTTTGATTTATGATGACAAAATGGTATGTTTTGAAATCTTAAACAACATCTTATCGATACATAATATCACAACAAAGAGTCAGTGCTATTACTGTACATATGATTTTCCCTATGTGTCCAGTTAACAAAACGATTGGAAGTAGATACATCGACGTATTGCAAGTGTTAGATAACACACTGAAATCGATACTGACCAATCATGCGTAACAATTCGTCAGATTTCGGCTTATGTTTTCCTCGAGTCATGATTTGTGAACGTACTCATCCTGAATGTGTAATTCAAACATGACGCGATTGACACTTTACGACTTCACAAGCATAAAGTTTTATGTATTTTTCGCTTTGGAGGGAAAGTAATTTGTATGCAAGGCAGAGAAAAAACTTCAGCCTAGCGACAAACTAATTAAAACTGCATAGCTAACTTGGTGGTCTTGCCGTGAGTGTCTCTCGTAAATTATGCTTTTGTTGTTGTTTTGAACTGTTCTCAGAAACAGCTGAATATACTAAATCAAAGTTGAATTACTACATTATACCATTCTCGAAAGATCGATATATGTATGAGACAAATTAACGCTTGGTTGAGAATTGAATAAGATTAGTTTTATGTGATTGAATTCCGAATGATTAGTTTGAAGAGCCATAACCGACTCTATTGGACAGTAATACGAATGGGTCGTTCAATTAAGAAGGTCAGCCTTGAAACGCCCGTTCGATACAATACCATTCCACTTGTGCTCCATTCATTGGACATACCGGTGCTTGACATCCGGCCGCAGACCATTTGTAAATTCGAACAATGGCCAGAGTATACTATGTCGTCCTTGGAATTGTAGCACGTGATTACTCGCCCTTCCTGTCAGGAGAAGTGGTACTGGTGTAATGCGAGAATACAAACATCTATCTCAATTAATGGTGGTCAGACAACGTTTATGTGCAGAGCTCTGCGGAACTGTGCTGTATTTCCTAGACCGCCCCTCTTAGGGAGACTATTTTTGTCTTTGGCATTGACGCCATTGTCAGGAATTCCTGAAGTTATGTTCTCCAGTTATCCTTATATCATTGATGCAATTCGAAGGAACTCTTATCTTATTTTCACTTATCAAATAAGTTGCTGTACTGTAATTTGATCATTATTCCCCTGAGCCTGAATGAGATAGCATCGTATAAGGTGTCTGAAATACAACTCCGGTACGGGCCGTCATGAAGAGGCGAACACGGCAGGTTTATGTTCGTTGCGTGCCTCGCTTCGATCCTCCGCGTTACATCAAATTACCTTCGGATGTTGCAAATAATGCTGTCACTGCAACATGTGTCGCCTTGCCCTTATACGGATCTTGTCGTTTTAATCTTAATGCTGATAAAATAGCTCGATAAGTATGTGAAGTTATTGCGAGTGAAACACGCTTGTTTATCAAGGTAAAGGGTTTATATGTTGATGTTAATTAAAACAAGATTTATAATTCTAATTATGTAGTGAACTGTTTTGGGTTTTTGTTTTCTATTGGCTCATGGGTATCAGTGTAACTTTAATCGTAATTATGCTGAAAAATGTGGCTAAACAAAACATGGAAAACATTATTTTGTCAATAACTTGTATGTAATGAAACTCAACGTGGTGCTAAAATTATTCCTGTGTGACGAAGACCTTATAAAAACTACTTTTGAACAATAGGGTTCTGACAGTAACCCCACAAGAGCCCTTAGCTTCTTTCAATTACGTGAAGAGGCTGCTCTATCTACAGTATGATACTTATCACTCACTTGTCACTTGACACCACTTCACGTTACCTTGATCTTATGATCCACTTACCACTTAGATAAACTATTAAATATTATATTAAAAAAACATTAGAACATCAGTTATGTTTTGAGCAGATATTTTTAGAAGTATTTAAGTTTAAATACTTTTAATCTGTGCTTCTCCTATCGCAGCATACACAGGATTTTTTGTACAACATAACATTTTCAAACGGGGAACAGGTTCACCATTTGTAAACATATCTTTTTAATTTAATAATCATTCTAGAAAAGGTTATTATTATTAAGTACCACGGTAAGTCCCGACATCAATTTTGACGTATGCGTAATTGCAAATCGATCCGTGCGATTGTGCGTGGGAACATTTGAGTGCACGACATGCTGCCAGGGTCGATTCGAGACTGCAAACGCAGCTCGATAGTGAAGAGATACGAGAGACCGACTCGTGGGAATACACCGCCTAACATCCGTGGCTATGGAATCGAGGCTATCGATCTGCCTGTTCCTTCTGTCGCTTTGTCACCTTGCAATATTACTCAGCACATGAAGCCTCGTCAAAGAAAAGAAGATTCATGTCTTATTCTACGCAGGCTTCTTATGATTGCCATTTATATGTTGGCGGACAAATTACTCGCGTAATTACGTCGACGACATTTATTTTTATTGCTTTAAGGGTAGGACTTTTTGCCACGCTATCCTTAAGTGCTTCTAAAATGGCCTTCATTATTAATAAGACATCGCTATCGCTAAGTGAATAGGCTCTTTGGTTCAGATCTATTGAAGTACTTGACCGATAATAATGGAAGGATCCACCTGTATTTATTATCGATAGGCGTAATAATGTTATCGCATGTTGTTATTATTATGTAAATAAATATATATTTGATGACGGCTTTATACTGACTAATTCCAGTGTAAACCCACAAAAGAATTAACTTGAAAACTGCTATGTCATGTGAAATCAAGCAAGAATAATGCTTGAGCAAGATTACTTGCGCAACATGGATTGCTCAGGAGCCAATTAATGAAACAAAGAAAGGCCTCACACTCTCACATTATCGTGCATTTCGTCGAAAGCTTATTGCAAAAAGATAAATCAGTTCTCGTGCGTAGACAACGAAAGACCGAGCGGTACTTATCATGTGTGAATGCAACGCTCTACTTCCAACTGCACTTCCCCGTTACCAGAGTCGGTCTGAGTGTGAGACTTCGGGGCTAATTTGTATTTCTTATCTGCACTCCGTGTACTGAATATTGCCTCTACCAACGGTATTTGGTGCTTCAACTGCATGTGTATGTTAATTTGCGCTGACAGCAGGCGGGAAGACTAAATTGTCGACTAAAATCGCTACAGTTAAAACGATATCCAATTAGCTGACCACCCAAGCCGGTTTGTCTCTGACTTTCCACTAGTATTGCTTTAAACTAATTAGTTCATAATATACGATATTGCTTAAATTTCTATTGCATCCGGCAAATATTTACAATTCCAACGACCTGCTTTGAAAGTAGGTACGGTTTATTTTAGACTTTAATTATTTCTGTAGGCACAAACTATTTTGTTTTATTGCGTTTCAGAAATTGCATTACTTTCAAAGAAGTCTTTTATTGGTACATTTCTTGAATTATTGAAACTTCTTAGTTCTCAATGTGAATCGAAACACCATCGGTCAAAAAACTTGGTGGAAGGTTCTCGAAACTAAGCACATGGAATGCAATGCCTGCCGAGCTGCCGACGTTAGATCCTTAGAACGATATCCGCTAAACTTGCGGCCCCAACCGCCCATTGAGATAAAGATTTATCCAGGAATGTGGATGCGAGGACGGACCACAGCTCTTACTATCTTTCCTCTGATTGTTGCTTTAATGACACATAAATGTTTTGAATCAAATATTGAACCTAGAACTGAAAATGAATCACTGTACATTTATTAAATTATACTTCAATGTATAAAATGAATAATGAAAATATTTTACAATTAGAGAGGCAAGAAACATTCCTTGAAGAAACCTTAGAGCTATAAAATGTTAATTACAACCTATTGTGGTGTTTTCTCACTGCAATAATGTAATCACTAAAAGTGTAATAATCGTAATGCCTCGTATATTAAGTTTCGGTTGGCATATTTTTTGCCCGTTCATTGTCTCGCATTCAGTGGTTAGTTCTCACGTCGATGTGAAATTCTACTTCAAAATTACAGTGATCGTCTCGAATGGCCAATCGTCGGTGTGAACGTGAGGCAACAGAGATGCAGTCGCAGCGAATCTTGAATCCGAACAACGATGCGGAAGTCCTTAGAATTGACCTCTGAAATTTGGCTTATACCATGGTCAATGCCAATGGCAACCAGTCCTATCGTATTGCATCGTCTAATGTTTTTAATCCCTTGAACTTGATTAATTGTTTGTTGCTGTAAAGAGTGCGAGTGGTAATTTGATTCGGTGACGTTTTTATGGTTATATCATATCACGACTTTTAGCTCATTCATCCATAATATTCTGCGTACTCGATTTCCATTACATTAATTGATCGACAAGACCCCGGGCGTATTCCAATAATTGTTGTCGCATGAGAATTCGGTTGCTGCGGTTATTTTTATAAGGTGTTATTAAATTTTGCCTGTACTTCCTATATGTATTTGATTGGACCATCAATTCAGCACCGATTAGCTCAAGAACATTTTACACAGTAACACATTTGTATTAAACTTTTCTGTTACGTAGTTATAGCGGTCAATTGGTTCTTAGATTATAACGTTAAATATATTTACTCCATTTACTGGTTGGTCCGCATAACTCGACCACCCGTTTGGGGCATTTCGTATTCATTCCGCAATGTTCGAGGTCGTTCGTCCCGGCTCTTGTCAGATGGCACTTACCTATTCTTTTGCATGCCGCTAGTAGAATCCTCAATCGGTTTGCGTATTCGTATTAGCACATTGAAAGCAAAACGCCATGTGAATTTTTATGACGTAGAGTGTAATAAATCTTGTATGCCTTACACTTATATGTTAAAGTCAAGCCATAGTCAATACCTAATTTACAACCTAATGTCGCTTACGATTTTGAAGCATACCAGTTAAATTTTCACAGTTGTTTGATTTGTAGGACAAACAATTGTACATTAATCAATATTTTCCTCAACATTTAAATTCATCCCCGACTTATTAGTGATATTTATGATGGCTTGTGTTAGAAATAAAATTTATTTATGATGGCTTGTGTTAGAAATAAAATTCGTATAAGTACATATTAAAGCCCAAGATTTAAAGACACATAATATGAATAACAATATTACACATTAAGTATTCCTTTTAACAGTCTTAACTAATCGCACTTTCAACAACAAGCGAATGCTTGACCTTTATTATAATATTATTTACGTGCATTACCCATTAGAGGCACTTCGAGGTTCCACGTCAATTTGCATAATTGCATATTGCACATATGCACGAAGCGGAACTGTTGATGTCCTGTTTCGTACTCATGTAGACATGTCTGTGTGTGCAATATGCGACAGTGTAATGACGATGTAATATTTCTGTTTCTTGTAAGTTGGCTCTTAGGCCCTTCGTACACAACGCTACGCAAGTCTCCGATACTACTGTTGCTTTCGACATTAGTATCAAGTCATGCGTTTCCAGTAGTGCACGGTTTGTACGCACAATCGACATGAGTATCGGATACTTGTCACGTGCGATCAGTTGCTAACGCGTTACTAACCAGTTAGTGATTTGTCGGGTCGTGTGTGGATCTCGATGTAATTGTATAGGCGATGACACTCAAGAAACTCGTTAGTCTTTTGAGTTTATAACTAGTTTGTTTTCAGTTGTTCCATGTGTGGAGGGCCTTAAGATTCACGATTATTGCGCTCGGTTATTTCAACGGCGCTTATCATTTTTACACGGTACTTAAAGAACATCTGTGTAATTCTGATGTGATGTCCGATTATTTCAATGTGAACAAGTTTGTCCAAATGTTAACAGCTTTTCTTACTGCTTTCAACATTCACGTGTCCAACTCCAATGCCATCGGGACGTGTTCCGACGTGGGGAATCCGAATTAAGCGGCTCCCAATTAGCAGCTTGTCCCAAGTTTTTGCATTATTTCATCAACGTTTTGTGTACTGCCAATTATTTCGGCGGCTTCTTTCTTATTGTTCTTACCTCATTGTGTATTGCAGGTAAAATGTCCGTGGGAGCGTGTATTGATTTGTTTGCGAATATTGACTGGGGTAACCACAACTCGACCGATTCTGCAATATATTATTACAAGAGCTATCATCATCAAGTTTAATCTCGTATTACATTGCTAGCATAAATAATGTTGATGCGTCTCGTACTTTATTAATAATTATAATTTTATCTGACTTTACTTAGATTTATCCATACATTAGTTTCCAACCGCGGCTTGCTCGAGAAAGTGAGGTTATAAGTAACGAAATTTCACTAATATAATTTGTTTACTTAATACATAGCTAAAATCCGAGTCAACCGTTGATTTTTTACTTATTCACAAACATTTTAACGGTCCAAATCACCACAAAAAATGCATAACCGGAATATAACCGTTGTATCCTATATGCAAATTTTAGCCATAGTCTGTTTGTCGCATAAGTTTCATCTCAATCCTTACAACCAAATACAAAAATATACTTTTGACATTCATATTTTTTTTATTAAATGCATTACAATAATATTTTTTAAGTATCATATTATGATATAAATGTGCAATGTAGCTTGTAAACTGGGAAAATATTGCCTACCGATGATTTCTAAATGTTGTTTAGTAAGTCCTGAATATCCTTGCTTTCAGACAACTGATGGAGTATGCATTTATGAATATTGTGACCGCTCGGTATGCGACAGGTTGGCGGATGTAGGTGTCCGCAAATATTAGTGCTTGCCTAATTCTCTACCAATAGACTTGTTTGCCTTATTACTTAATCGACCAGTTAACTTCATAATTTATTTTCGGCTTGTTCAAATTCTCAATTCATTTCAATAGGCTGTCCGGAGGCGTGACTTCGGTGCATAGGCGTACATTTGTTTTTGAGGAACCCCGATAAATTTAATCATCCCGGCCGATGCCAATTTGGACTGTCCCCAAAGTTAAAGTGCTCTATTAGTTAAACGACACTTTAAAATTGGGACAAGTATTTATAACCTATCGATTCATTAACCTAGCTATAAATATGTTATGGACATCGTGATTACTTATCGATTTTGTTTTATTCCCCGATATTTTAACATCACAACATTTTATGTTCTTTTTCACATTGAAAATTTACGATCTATATTATGGAGGCATTAAATTAACGACTACATTACGCCTGCGGAGATGAACGTCAACACGTTTCGAGATTATCTTTGACAGGGGATTAATAAAGTGTCACTTTTAAAGTGTTTTCGTAACAATGCATTCTCGTGAGTTCAACGACACCGAGTGGAGAGTATTATTTATGAATATGACACGAGTAATCTGAAACACGCGGTTGCGGCGAGCGAGGCTGAGGCCGCGATCATGCGCGTGCGCAATATGAATGGACCTTCCCGTATCCCCGCCACGCCGCGCTCCGCGATCAATGGACCGCACGTGGCTATCGATACTATGTTGATTCGATTGCAGTTACGCTCTACCGCTCCACGGTTATCGAGATGTGATAACGTCCATTGAAATTAATGTAACGGCGAATTAGACGACTAATGCTACAATAAATATTGTGATTTCTGTTTTTGATTAAAGATCGTAATGAGACCATTGTTTTCTGTTTTTATTGCAACGTGTACAATATTGATGTATCGATAAACAAAGTGCAAAGTCCAAAAAGTGTTACTAGTCAATTGCAACATTTGCAACTATCTATGATTTAATTAAAATGTAATAAAATTATTATTCATCATACGGATCTATGCTGAATGATATGGCTTTAAAACTTTAATTTAAAGTGTCATTCGACGTAGCAACAGGACATATCGCTGTAATTTCGTAACGGAGCGCAGGCGCAATGGAATCAGAGCATCGAAACGGGCGCCGACATTCATCGCGAGTTATCATCGCGAGCGGCCCGCCGCTGATAATAATTGACAGTTAAACGCCCTATTACAGCGAGATGTAATTGAGTGGCCGACAGATACTCTAGCTCGACTCCACTCCCGCTCGTGCCGCCCACGTGCTCTGTCCTTACCCGCATTTGGTCGCTCAATTAAGATGCAATTTTTGATCCTTGACCAATCGTAGACGCTTGTGTCTATGAGTTAGACGTAAGGTTGTTTGATTTTATGAGCTCTCTTTGGAAGAATTAATATTAGCAGTGAATTTTCCATGGAAGATCTAGCGGAACGTTTTATCTAAAATACAACCTTTAAAGCAAATAGGAATCTCATTGGAATTAGAGCAGTGTACCTATTACGTTCTAAAATGTGTTAAAGTTTTGTGGATAGATATAGTATTCACATTAAAAGCGAGGATATGCTTGGTAGTTGACTTCTTCAACGACTAAGAGACGTTCAGTAAAGTCTCAGACCTCCGACCTCTTCAGCAACATTTAAGATGCTGCTATCTTTACAACTCTATCTAACTGAATAGTAAAAGACGAAGGCAGTCATATTAAGAAGATATTTTTTCAACAAAGCTCTTTATTTCTGCTTGTTCGGGTCAGAATCTAACTAGCTACGTCCCTCCTAAGCCGTATCGACACCTCCACAAATGTGTAGGTATAGTGGCTCTTACGAGGCAAGCAAGGCCTCAAAACTGGATCAAGTCTACAGACTGAATGAAATACTTGCACCATATAAAACGTCAGGTGAACGCGTTGCCACGCTCTTTGGGATTCGTCACAGTTAATTTCCCTCGTTCATAATAGGTAGTTATTGGTACCGTATCAGTGCACTATATAGATGGTGATAACGGGGGTCTCCTTTGGCCATAAAAGGAATCGTGCGTCCGTCGTATGTGCAATCGAAGTGTTTTGCGACCATAACGGGAATCCCTTATCAATTACGCTAATTGCTTAATCTAGTACATTGTCGCAAGGATTCTAGAACGGTCGTGTTAGTCACGGAGAGGGAGGAGCCGATTTGCATATTTGGCACGCTCCGGTCTGTCGTCAGGAAGTGGCCGAACAAAGTTTAAAGACTGCTTTACCGCAAACTAGGTTATGTAACTGCTGCATGTTGGCCATTACATATTATTATCATTGGATTGTTTTGCGCAATTTTTTACTTAACTGCGGTTTGTGTTGTTAGCTTTTTTACGTAATCTTTAAAATATATAAATCTCCTGTCACGATGTTTGTCCCCGATGGACTCCTAAACTACTGAACCAATTATAACCAAATTTTGCACACTTATGCATTTTGATACAACTTGAGATATAGGATAGTTTTGGATCCAATAGGTGGC
>DWKA01000047.1:0-26451 GCA_018249155.1 Panoquina ocola ocola
AAATACATCCCCTATTATGCATACTAGAGGATGCTAGAAAAGACTATGTATTTATATAGACAAAGGTATTAAGTAAACCGGCGTGATTGAGGCAGTGAGGTTACAACATAATGGAACAGACTGACTAGAGTAAACCTTTTAGCAGGGACCAAATATAATAGAATAAACAATAATATGAGGTCTCACTGCTAGCGAATGCATATTTAAAGCCAATACATAAAAATATATTTGACTAAAATCCAACATATTTTTTGTCAAAATCACATTTCAGTAACAGTTTATTATAAAGATTTTTATCTGATTAATTTGATCATTAATAATTATGTATATCTCACTCTCGGTGTTACCACACTTTAAATAAGATTATGTTTTTATATTTGCCAATGATATCTGTATTTTATAACAGTATTAGCATCCAAGGCCGAAGGCACCGATATTAAATAATTTTCTAATAATTAAAGATTATAGTAAAACGGTCCAATTTTTATTAAAGTAACAGATTAAAATGCAAAAAGTGTACATTTGATACCATGATAAAGTTTTAATGACAAGAATTAAAAACAAAACAAATATTTAATTTTGTCTAGGCTCGCTAAAGATACAATACTTCTTATTGTGTATATAATATTGTATAAAATTGCATGACAAGAAATCCATGCTATTTGCCTACACTACATGTACATCTAGCAGGTGCGTGACTTAGAGCTGTACCAGAGCCCTTAATTACCTTACACACAATTTAAACGGCACACTAAAAAGACGATAGACAATTTATCATTGAATTATATTGAACATTCCTCTGCCGTAAAACTCTGAACAAACACAATTTTGGGTCCTGTATTAAAGCTTGACAATAATTATAGTATTAATAAAATCTTGGATATAAAAAAATAAAAGTATAATTTAATAAAAAAATATTATTAGTGGCCGTTATGAGGTATAATAAAATTAAGTGACATCATCATACTGATCAGTGTACCAAAACGGGGCTTAAGCAAATCAGTAATTTCAATCTTCAAAGAGTTTTTAAGAAATTTTCCTAACAACTATAAAAAATTCAATTAATTATCTAACAATTTTTGTTCCATCATAATGTTCCCACTTCCAACTACCCACACAGCTGGTTGGCCGACGGTGGCTCCCTCTATGTAACTCGCGGCTTTAAAATTTTCGATTCGAGTATATTAATCAGTCCGCGATTTATAATTACTGAACAATAACTTCCATTTATTTATACCTGGCGTTTTATTTATTACGAAATAAACACGTTTTCATATAATGATTAAATGTCAGTTAGTAAAAATAATAAAAATTACGAATCGATTTGTGAACTGAAAATTTTAAACGATGGAAAATTTTAATTTCGCGGGCTACATCGACGGAACACCTTAACGACCGCTTAATAACCTTAGGACACGTGTAACGAGTATAAGTCGAAGACTGACATTTACAAAAGATCTGAGCACGACCGAAGCCGCAGGAAATCTGGCTTGGAGAAATTAGTGAAACGAAAAAAGAAATATAATGTGATCGATAAGGTTATTCAAGAACATGTTTAAAAAACACAGGTTTCCGTGATCTAAGGTTTCTACCAAAGTTACAACAATACATCAAGCATACAACCGAATAGCGAATATGAGCTACAAATTCCGAAACTGACCAGGGACATGTCACTGATAAATGACATGCACGCTCGCATTAAAACAGTACCGAAACAATAAGTGACCAAGTGAGCTATATGTCGGCCAATCAGAGCGCAGTGATCTGTGTGTCAGGCAATCAGAGCTCAGCGGCCGCCGTAGTGTTTTCGAACAAAACATATACCAATACTACTCTATCGGTAATATGCTCAATGTAACAATATAACAAAATGTTTTAAACACAAGTCGCCGTGTACTATACGTGCGTGTGTGTAGACCCTACAGTTTCGCGTGTCCAATCCCCATTCCCATATCCCGTTGACGAGCAAGTTTCTTATATACAGTTATTACTAACTTAACGATAAAATATTGAACTATTATTTGGTAATACAACATTGACTAGTATAATATAACATTGAACAATCGATATCTGTACGAACAACGAAAATACATCGCTTGATTAATACGTCAGTTAACAACAAGAAACAATTGTTATAATTTAAAACGTTAATACTTTAGGAATACCTTTTAAAATTACTAAGCTACATAAAGTTGTTTGTCGTTTTATTTTGGCATCAATGGCAAGCTTAGTTGTATGGAAAATTGTATGAATGTATAAGGACGTGCCGATATAACATTGAACTTAGCCTACAAACAATTTCAATCCGAGCTGCCCGTGTGAAAACACAATCATCATATACTAAAGCCAACTAAAGGAAACATATTTCATACTTTGGTATTAGAACCTTTAAGTTAATTGCATACAATTCATTTACATTAAACACTAACATATTTATCACGTTATCAATAGTTTCTTCATTAAAAAATCAACTTAGAATATAAGGTAAGTTGATATTTGTTTAAGTTTCAATTTAATATATTTCTCTTATCTCGTTGGCTTTAGTATAATAAATAACGAACGGCTACAAAGGTACAAAACTAGTCATCATAAACCTCCACGCATCTACAACTTCACCAATTTCGGTTCAGGCACTGATGTTACTCTATCACCCTACATTAACTTACCGTTACTATGATAATGCTTCAGCAGTATTTATAGCTAGTGAGAAGCGAGATTCCATTACACTATATAAGGTATAAAGATTTAAAAGTTGTAGAGTGGTCATTTCGTGTCGAGATAGACATACGTCGCCATTGATGTGGCAATCAATGATAGTCATAGAAACAATGAATCTATTCCCTACACATATATTTACTTGGATTTTATTAAATCCCAAATTATCATTGCAATAGTACTGAGAAGACAAAAAATTGTCCTTCGAGCCGAATAAAAACCAAACACTATCATGGACACAATAATGTCATACTTAGCAACAAATACACACTTTTACATGCTCTTTAATTTCATAGCGATTTTTTTAAAGTATTTGCATTATACAAATCAGCGACGCATTAAAAAAAACTACAAACACTGCTTAAAGCTACACAGGGCAACAGCAACACCGTCAATAGCCGCGTATGTCTATCACGACAAATATATAACTGTATATTGTCATTAAACCTGAGGTGCGTCGTGTATAATACTGTCCGCTGCGACTACACACTGTGACCGTGCGAACGTACGAACGCCTACAGTGCATTACCTCACACATTACTTGGCGAGACGTAGTAAGAAAAGGATGCGCAGAAGTAGTTTTTTAGATTTTATGTATTTATTTTTAGGAACGACTTCTGCGCATCTATCTGTCTCTTTCTATGTCTCTCCAAGTCACGTGGCAACGACTATAACGTCAGTGACGACTAACATACCTAGCAATAAAGTTGTACTCTATGTTGTGTACTTCGATCTACATCGTGAGAGTTAACTTTACCAAGTTTATAAGTGATTTAATACTTCCACGCGACGTTCAAAATAAAGTTTCACTGCGTACCATTTCACTTGGTTATAGTCACAGGAAAAGTTTATCGACACTAATAATACAATTTAATTGTGACGAAAGTTTGTAACGTAGAAATAATCATAGTATACGCACAAGAGTGCATCTATCCACACATATTATAACAATCCGGTCAGGGCCAATAAAACCGAAAATTCTTAACATAAAAACTAATTTATAAAAGAACAGTCACACAATAATAGGCTCATATAGACAACTTATGATTAAATAGGGGACTTCCCGCTACGTGGCAGGGATAGACACAACAATCTACATAAACAGGTTGAACAATAACCATCATAAGTGAATTATTGTGAATCCCTTCTCCGAGGTCACCATTTCGGGGGTCACCAAAAATGTAGGTTACATTCGTTTGATTTTTTTATTCGATTGTACATCAAAAAAACTTTGACTTCATCTATACCCTATAACTCTCTTCTCCTATAATATTTAACCCTTTAACAAGCCTTGTTTCATATCTTTGCTACTCAGCAGCCACGTAGCGGGCAGTCACATCCAAGTCTATTACATTAAGTTAAATTACATTTACTTTGGTTTAACAAAAATAAATATAGTACAGTCGAGAGAAAAAATATTTATTACATTTTAGTGAGTATACAAGAGAAGACGCGATTTAGATACATACGCAGTACAATAAAATTGTACCTTGATTACCATTACAAACTAAAATGACCACCACACTCCCGATACGACAAATACATATACATACAACGAATACATATCACATATACTATTCTATTCAGAATGTTACCACAATTAAAACCCACACTGTTATTATCGGAAAAAACTTACAGTACCAAAATTGAGAGTAAGACAATAAATTCTAGTAAAAACATTACAGAGAGCAATCTGCACGCAATTGTATATATTGCTAAGCTGAATTCTATTTAAGGAGAACAATCTGAACAAGTGCATCGAGTATAGTTTTAATAGAAAAAGTTTCAGATAAAGGTGTACTTGGAAAATCTTAAGACAAAACATTGGGCAGTATATAGTTCAGAAATTACGCTACTTAATTATATTATTTAGTATTACAATAATCGCTTTAAAGAATTGATACTGGCAGATTTAAGGGCAGGTCATGCACTCGGAATATACGTGAAAAGTAAATTGGGAAGTGAATTTTATTGAGATGAGATGTTTATTGGTCCATATATACTACGATGAATTATAGATTATGAGAGGCGCCACATCGATCTAAGAATTTTATTATTCTATCATTTCTACCCAGATAAAGTACTTTGTGTTAACATGAGAGATCACTTCCGAGATGTGAAGAAAACTTCGAAAGCGTGATTCAGAAATGCATGTGGCGCCATCTGTTATCGTAAATAAAAACTAATGCCACCATTAAAATTTTAATATAAATTTGAGGTTGTAGAGCAAGTTGAAAAGTATGTACAGTGTAATTACACACTTATTTACATAGCTACACTGTTTATTTTTAATAACTTTCACAATGACTGACATTTTCTTGAAACACAGCATTCTGTGATATAATTGTGTATGCACAAAGAAAACGTAGTTTTCGCACATAAAGTTAAATATACACATTGTTGGCGAAATGTTGACGAACACAAAAAATCGAGTTTGATTTCAAGGCTTACCCGACAAGTAGGTTGTTATTACACAATTTATAATATCGTGCATACTGTGTAAGGCAACTGACAATATTATGTAAGCTTTTATTATAATTCATTACTAATTTATATGAAAGTAAATCCGTTTCACTGAAAGACGATCATCAATAATAATTAACCCATAAACAATTAAACATCAATGAACATAAACAAAAACAAGATGGCGGATTGACACTTGACATTTCAACTGCCAGTTGACACGCACAGTGCTTACAGTGATTTGAAATTCGAACGTGATTCGGTGACCTACCTATAGCTCCGTCAGTTGAGGTCCGCGGCGGGCGGCGCGCCGCTCACTTGGTGGTCATGTCGGGCCAGTAGTTGACGTAGTAGCGGTGCGTGCTGCCTTCGAACAGCCGGTCCAGCCAGTTTTCCAGCCCGTCTAGAAGGTTCTCTGGAATTATGGTAAACCACTGATTAGTAACAGGATACAATCCGCGTACAAAACGACGTAATTTCGTTTTCAAAAATGAGTTTTGAGCCATCATCGATGTACCCCATATTGTATCCCGTATCGTATATAAAATGGTACTGACGTTAGAGGTGCCAGTTAATCGTTGCTATAGGGAGGTACTTCACGAATCTGCACTGGAGCAGTAAGGTAGAGTATGCTCTAAGCCTCCCCAAATACGAGAAGAGAACCGTGCTCTGTACTGCCCCCTTAGACAAGTGTCCGAAACGTTTTATAATAGAACACTAAATGTATGGGAATGACATACGCTTATGCGTAAAGTTATGTCATTCCCATACATTTATTGTTCAATCCTAAAACGTTTCGGACACTTGTATAAGTGGTGGTAGTAATAGTACTAGTGTAAGTGGTGGGGTCTATACCTTGCAGCAGCACGGGCGGGTCGGCCTCGTCGGAGGAGGAGTCGGGGTCGGTGTGGAAGCCGATGAACGCGCCCGCCTCGGGGTCCGCAGCGCGCGCGCCGCCCAGCGACCGCGTCATGCGGTTCATGCGCTGGAACAATACAAAACAACGGTAAAATACCTTTGTGGCGTAGCGAACCACGCCACTAGCCTGAATCGCGCTATCGAAGTTTTCTACAAACGCTTGCATTATATACAAGTTCCGAACGCAAGTCAGTCGGAGAATCTCCCTTTGCCAAACCTTACTATTTATAGAATGATTAGGACCTGCGTGGAAATATGAAAACTTTTGAGATAACCCGATATCCGGACGACCATAGAAGTTTAAAATAAACGTTTGTGCACAAATTGTATAAGATAACTCGTAAATTATTTTGTCTATGTGTTAACAGTACTTTTTGTTCAAACATGAATTCATGTCCACAGGTGTGTAGGTTAGTTTCGTGTGTTGAAAAAAATGTCTTTAACCTAAAACTTACAAAAACAAGGCAGAGTTGTTAAATGCGCAGAAGTATTTTTTAGGTCTCTTTGGTAGTGAAGTGGGACGCGGTGTATGAAGTACGCCTATTCAAGCGTGCGAGTGGTTCGTCTGTCGAACCTTTCCTCCCGCACCGCGATAACTTTGATAACCACCGAAATAAGATTGACCTTTTTATAGGCCACTTGAAGTGTACATGCGCAAACCACTTAACTGGCGTATCGCCTGCGGTATAGAAGGGAGCGGGGGTGATGTTACCGGGTGGGTGAGAGGGGTGCGCGGGGCACAGAGCCACGTCAAGCGCGGCAGTGGCTGTCAGTGAGTAATGAGTCCGTGTGTAGCTTTACCCACCCCCTCTCCCCTACTACCTCACTATTCTTAGTAATAGAGACCAAAATTTTTGATGAACATTATGTTCGTCTATACCGAATCGTTTAGTCAGCGCACACAGTTAAAGCATCACATCTTGCCCAATTTCCACTGACTCGTTATATTGCCATTATTTTCTGAACTTTTTGTTCGGTCGTAATAATATACTCGTATAGCCTATAGCACTTCTGAATAGTGTAGCTTTCTAATTGTGAAAGAATTTTCAGTATCGGTTTGGTATTTCTGAAGATTAGCCCATACAAACAAACAATCTACCTCTTTATAATTTTAGTATGTACGCAGCTTAGGGGAAGGCACTGACAACCAGAGATTGAGACTCGTTAGGCCACAACTAAAATTGAGTGGCCCCCCTTTGTCGTCGTGTGCTCAGTAGAAAAAAACTCATTGCAATGCTGCCCAATAATATTGCATTTACTTTAACTAGATAACTATTCTGCTTTTAAATTCTTTAGAAAATTGTATCTCAATCCTTTTATATTCACAATATGATCAAATGAAATGATTGTAATGTAAACTATCGTAATACTTAAAAAATATATATTTCATAAATAAAAATATCAAAGGCATACATAATGTTTGAAACCCAGTGATGATAAAATACGATGTAATATGGAAATATCGAATAATAAGGATATTTTTACAAGACTTTAAATTATTATAGTATTTTTTGTGAAATTCAAATTAATAATGAATATTTTTGGAAACACTTTAATCTATGTATTTGTTTATACATCATTGTATATTTTATTTAAATAAGGAACAAAGAAACATTATATCTTATAACAAATGTTACCTGGTTGCTGGAATTAGTTGTTAAGTTTTGTGTATACTTTATGCTAAGCATTTTTACATTATTTAATGGTGGTACAAGAAATGGGTTTTATATAATTTTTACAATTGTTGACAAATAATAAATGAATATTTTATACAAGATCTGCCATCTTGTTTTATTTGGTAAGACGGAGAAGATTACAAGAGTAGAAAATAGTAAAATAGAAAGTAAAAAGATATTTAAAATATTACTGATGTTTATAAGCGACATGACTGTGAACTGCACAGGTCTGACTTAATTGTACATAAAAAATGTTAGATACGTAATAGCGTATAGGATCAACTAATTACGGAAAGCTTATGTCCATCAGTAGACCATAAAAGGCTCATAGATAGGTAGCGTATCATTCGCCTGATTGCTAATAATAAAGTAAGTTTTGAAATATTAATCAGTTTGTTCCTTCTTATGAAACCTTTAAAATGCAAGAAAAGGTTACTACAATTTATAATTTAGAAATCCAATTCCCACACGTAACGAACTTTTGCATATTCAATGAGACCTGTCAGTCAATCTGTCCGTCCGTAGTGCCTATAAGAAAGAGCCTTCTTCTATTATAATTTAAACATGAACCACATCACACCGCTGTTGTCTTCATGTGCAGTTATAGTCGATAACTGAAAATTTGTTGCGAAACATGCAGATTTTCAAACTTTCGATATTTAGCGCCTTTATAATCATGTGAGTATACTTTCTTATGAAACATGATGATAATTCATTTAGTCGTAGCTTAGTAATGAATGTTGGGATGTAATAGCCACTTCCACAAGACTTCCTAAACTCAATATTTGTTAAGATTTATTCATTCGCTATTTTTTTTTGTGATCCCGCTACTATAAACTAAAAACTTCATAGTAATTTTAGTTAAATAACTACTTATATATAGACCAGTTACAATTTATTATACCTATTACACATTTAGGAGCAACGCAGATCTGGCTCCAATAACAAAGGATATCTATAAGAAGAATGATTTGCAATTTGTTCTGATCGATATGCTGAATGTTTTGGGGAGAGGCAAGGACATCAAGTGCATAGCAGTCATATGTGATTCAGTATATTATAACATTTTTGAAGGTGGTCTGTTTATCCGAATCTTCGAGGTACCTGTTTTTATGGTAAGGATCATTGTGATATCCAATAATTGACGATTATTGTAAGTGTGAAATTGCATAGATTGCGCCGGGGTCACCAATTTGAAGTTGCATTTATTTGTTAATAGCAATATTCATTTGTTATACTAAGGCCAGCGCCCGGACAATAACGGATATATTTTTCTGTCTTTTTTCGCACATAACACACAACGTCCACAGTGGTCGTCGTGAGGTCGACGACCGTAATCATACTGTAATATTAGAAGCTAAGAAATACAATTTGCTGGAAAGATTAACATAAAAAATAAAACTGTAAAAGTAACTCAATGTGTGTTTTCTCCATTTGTTACGTTCAAAGATTGTAGTGGGGGAGAATGAAGACCTATATTCACCGAACTTCTATACGTTGGAGTCGTTGCGTCAGGCGCGGAGAGAAGGCTGCAACGCGTATGTTATTATGATAGCCAACGGACTGCAAGTGACGCGACTGCTCAATTTTGGCGACAGGTAGGTACCGTAGGTATATTAAAAAAATTACACTAATTTTATGTTCAACCCAAGTTAGACCACCTAAATTGTTGTGATCTATTATTACATAGTTGAGTGTCAAATCCATCTTTACAGATATCGGCTACTCGACACACGAGGAAGGTACATCATGTTACATGATATTAGGTTATTTCACAGCGACTATCATTATATCTGGAAGAGAATAGTTAACGTTATTTTTATACGATTCCACAAGGTTCCGTACGGTGTTGAGGATAAAGCGTGGTTTGATCTATCCACTGTACCTTTTCCAAATCCTATCAAGGGTGTGTTCGTTTCGCGACGAGTTGATATTTGGAGGAGCGGGAAATTCCATTATAGCAGGGAGCTGTTTGCGGATAAGACTAAGAATCTCAATGGAGAAACGCTTAATGTAGTTTATCTGGATCATGTGCCATCTGTCGTTGTGATAAAGACAAATACGACCAATAAAGTTAGTGGCGTCGAAATTGAGGTAAGACTTACTGGGCTCGAAGGACCATTTTAATGTCAATATTGTTTTTGAAATTATAACATATTTCAGATTCTCAATACGCTCGCAGAGAAGATGAATTTCAAACCGAAGTTATACCAACCATATAACATTGAACTTCACAAATGGGGTCAGAGACAAACCAATGGTTCATACTCTGGCCTTCTGGGTGAGGTGGTGAGTGGTAAAGCCGACGTAGCTTTGGGTAACCTACAGTATACCCCGTTCTATATATCACTAACAGATCTTAGTATCCCGTACACTACCCAATGCTGGACGTTTTTAACTCCTGAAGCGTTGTCCGATAACTCTTGGAAGACGCTTATCTTACCATTCAAGTGAGTTATTTTTGTTACTATTTAAATTCTTTCATGGCGGCAAGCAAGGCAAGAATGCTGTCTTGCTGATGCCCGAGGGAGCCTGTAGCCATTTATCACTAGACTAGATCCATCGGAGATCGTCAGCCCATTTTGTCAGCAATTTAGTTCCATACAAAAAATACGGTAAAATTATATTCATATTGGTATTTGATTTTTACAGAGTCTATATGTGGACTGCAGTTCTTTTAGTTCTGTTAGTAACTGGAACAATATTTTATGCATTAGCGAAGTACTACATATACTTATTGGATTACAAAAACGTTAAACAGCAGCGTAACAAAACATCAGTTGAAAAAGGAGATCAAAATATTTATGGTTTGATGTGTTATAATATCATTATTGCATTGATTATATTCTTATCGAGTTTTAAGTATTGCTTTCCGAAATCAAGGAGTCTTACTGTGTAGTTGAGTCTTATTTTACTATAGCCGGTTTTGCTTCAAAACTAAACGTATTTTTCAAATGACTCAGATCAATATTTGCAGATGTGAAACCAGTCGGCCTGCATTTGTTTGGAGAAATAGTTAACAGCATTCTGTACACATACGGCATGTTACTTGTCGTCTCCTTACCAAAGCTGCCCACCGGTTGGTCAATCCGTTTACTGACTGGGTGGTACTGGCTGTATTGCATACTTCTCGTTGTGTCGTACAGAGCGAGTATGACTGCGATCCTAGCGAATCCTGCGCCTAGAGTAACAATCGATACTATGAAAGAGTTAGTCGACAGCAAAATAGCTTGTGGTGGGTGGGGTCGCGACACTAAAAGGTTCTTTCAGGAATCGTTAGATGATCTTGGGCAAAAGATTGGCGATAGGTTTGAGGAGACCAATGACCCCGAGAAAGCTACCGAGCGGATCGTAGAAGGCGTTTTCGCTTACTACGGTGACGCTAATAACTTAAAATATCTTAGCGTCAAAAGAAAGAATTCTTTAGTACACGTGGATAACTCGACCATGGATATGGCTAATGTGGTGACTAACGACGGCTCCGAGCGAAACTTGCACATTATGACAGACTGTGTGGTCAACATTCCAGTGTGTATTGGCTTCCACGTGAACTCGCCTTTGAAGCCCTTAGCTGATATTTACTTGAGAAGGATCATCGAAGTAGGTCTGATAGAGAAATGGGCAAACGACGCGATGCATCGGATCACTTCTCTAGATACCAGTGAAGATGAGATAAAAGCTTTGATGAATTTGAAGAAGTTGTACTGCGCATTCGTAGCTTTGGCCATAGGATATTCTCTAAGCTTCATCAGTTTCATTGGGGAGATGATACACTGGCATTTTATAGTGAAAAGAGACCCAAATTTTGACAAATATGCCATAGGTGCCTATTATATGAATAAAAATAAGAAACAGTAAATAGTATGAATTTATTTATGTACATTGAACATGATATTATTAAATAAATAGTGGTTTCAGTCAAAGCATTATAAATTATTGTACACTGCCATTTTATCTTTAACTAAGTCCCTTTAATAGTTTTCAAGTTTTGGTAAGTAATTCATTGGTACTAGAACATGGATTAAGTATCTGGCAGATTGAGTGTTACTTCCAGAATCCTATTTTTAATAACTATTCATAAACTAAAATCTCCAGTAATCTGCATTGGAGCAGTGTGACAGCCCTGTAATGGGTCAATGTTTTGAAGTAAATCTAAGTTCATAATAATAATATGTATAGGTTAGGCCAAGGAACTTGCCAGCTGAAAGAGAAAGGCGGATGGATGCGCAGAGGTCGTTTTTGGGTATCGGAGGATCATGATTGGCTCGGTACCTAAAAAACGAACTTCTGCGCATCTATTCACCTCTTTTCCTCCTGGCCAAGTTCCTTGGCCAGAGCTATACTTGTTTGTTTTTGTTCAGTAACCCTAATTATTATGGCTAAAATTCTACTACTAAATTACATAAATTTTCACAACACAGTTAACTTATTCAATTAAATTTGTGACTTAATTGTCATGATAATATGTTTACATTCAGTCAAATTATAAAAAATAAAATTAATGATCCACTTTTATTCATAATGCCCAAACATGACAAATTCAACCATGATATACAAGCATGTGTTTGACTTACAATAAATTGTGCTACTAAAAATGACATAATTATCAGGGTAAGAAATGCTACAATATGTATTAAAAGAATATGAAAATCTTACTACAGAATATTCATTCATTTGAATGTGCTAATAATTTCTATTAAGTACTAATTGTGACAATTTAACAAAATATTAGTAAACCATAATGTATTAAAAAACAAAGAATACTACTATTAATCTAAATAATAAGATAAAACTAAGTCCAATCATTAATTATTTCATTACTAAAAAAATATAAAGAGCAGAAGCTATGTCAGGAATCACTAACCACGAACAATGAATATGATGCAACTGCTCTATTTTTGACATAATAATATTATAGTAGATATGGTTTTCAGAATAAAAATGCAATTATTATTTATCTAATTTGGGTTGTTGTTCAGGATTGTTAAAGTTTAATTGAGCTCCCTCTGGGGCATTCTCCACTATCCAGGGGTGCTGCAACACATGAGCCAGAGGCAACCTCTGCTCAGCGTTTATCACAAGCAATTTACCCATTAAATCTTTAGCTTTATCTGAAACATATTCTGGGTATTTAATTATCACATATCTTATTTTCCTGTATGTTTGGTGGGAGTCTTTTGCATCAAATGGTGGCAATCCCACAAGCAACTCATAACACAATACGCCGAGACTCCAAATATCTACAGCATAGCTGTGCGGTTTGCCTTCGATCATCTCAGGTGACAAATAATCTAAAGTACCACACAGTGTCATCCGTCTTGAGGATGGAGAATGCACAGACCAACCAAA
Source organism: Panoquina ocola ocola (assembly GCA_018249155.1). Classification (NCBI taxonomy): domain Eukaryota; kingdom Metazoa; phylum Arthropoda; class Insecta; order Lepidoptera; family Hesperiidae; genus Panoquina; species Panoquina ocola. The sequence continues at coordinate 13,122 of DWKA01000047.1, forward strand.
ATCAGCTATCTTGAGTTCCCAGTTGTGGCCAACAAGTAAATTTTCAGGTTTGATATCTCGATGAATAACTTTTTTGGAGTGGCAATATATTAGCGCTTTTGTAAGGTCCCGAACATATATAGCAGCAGTCTTTTCATCGAAGCGCCCGCGCTCCTTCAATAGCTTGTAAAGTGCACCATGTTTCGCATATTCCAAAATTAAATAAATTCTCTTTTCGTCATGAAAGTATCCATACATACGCAGGATGTTTGGGTGCCGCAGCCTGCACTGAATTTCAACTTCACGTCGCACTTGGTGCTCGATTTCCGAATCCAGGATTTGACTTTTGAAAAGGACTTTGAGAGCTACGACATAGTGAGACTCTTTTTCGCGTGCTAAGTACACGTTTCCGAACTTACCTTTTCCTAAAGGTCGTCCCAGGTCAAAATCCGATAGAGCCCATTGCTTCTTTTTGTCTTCTTTCTGCCTTACTTCAGGCTTTTGTAAATTTTCAGTGGGTTTGTTGACATTGTGCAGCGGACGGCTGACTGGCAAGCCCGGAACTTTAAAGCCATCAGGTGGCATTTTTGTATTTGTTGAACACCCACCACAACCCGACGAGCCAGCTGTTGGTGGACGGTTTTCTTTACAGTCACATTTGTTTGCATTCATTATCACAACAAAATTATGTATTTACTGTTGAGAAATCGTACGATTTCATTAAGATAAGTAGGACAAATACGACGAAGTCTTTATATTTCTTTCGCAAATTTCAAAGTTTCAAATATTATCCTAACGTATTTCAATTCAACTTTCCACTGACACAGTCACCACAGAGTACTTACAAACCAAAGGGAGAATACGAAGCAGAGACTAGGGCAAAGATGCAAATAAACGTGCAATTATCAAGGACTTTATATATGCACGGAAGGAATCTATATTTTCTAAATTGAATTCTTAGTCGTTGCAATAAGGTTCAAAACTATTTGATAGTGAGCAGATTCAGAATTCGGGCAGTGAGATAGCACATCGGAGGGGCAGTGCCATCCTTTTCTAACACGCTTGTCGGCATATACTTTTCTCACTTCAATGCCCCTCCGTTGTCTATCTAATTCGGACTGTTTTCTCGCTCTCCGTGCGCATTCCAATCTAATTATAACTTCCTTGGCTCAAAATTATTTATACTCCCCCCTTTACCTCAGGCCCCGACTGCAATCAACTCGCGCGCGATCTGTATATAGGTTACAGGACAGCTACAACCGCAAAACCGCCTTGAGTAATATTATTTTTTAAATCGGCGGGAAAAAACCGCAACTGCGGCCGTTTGTGTTAGTTTTCATAAGACACAAAATGATACTGTGTTAATGGTTGCGATTTAATCGTAGTGCGGCCTGCACTAAAGTTATTTCTAAATTTAATTTGAAACCTATGCTAATTACGTTCTAAGAAAAAAATCTGTCTTTTCGAAGACTTTGTTAAGAATATATATAGCCAGTGTGATGAGTAAACACAATTTATTCCTTTACTAAAATATGTGATGATTTATTTGAAAGCTATATTATTTTTATAGTATTATAGGTATTTATAAAAAATGCTATACTGACGATACGCCATCCATCAAAGACTTTGAAATTCAATCTGTATTCTTAGGCCCTCCAATTAAGCGTAATTCAAAGATAACCCTTTAATTTCCACGTCCCGGGTGGGCCTTAGAAAGTGTGGCCGGTGATTAGCCACCTTTTATGAACTCATAACTTTTGCCTTTAAGGCCTTAAAGCACAAATAATGTTTTTCCAACGCGATCCATAACACATGAGATACTGTTCTCCTCAGCAATTAAGTGTAATAAATCTGAAGTTAGATCAACTGCCGATGCCTGTATTGAACGTTATCCACAGCTAATCCATAGCTTTATGGAACCCCAAATATAAAAAGGCACTTTTCGGCTTAAAAAACAATTTATTCTTATCTAAGAGCCTCTTCAGCAGCTTTAGCAGCACATTGTGAATGACGTTATCGTCTAAAATAAATGACCAATTAAACAATCAAATTCATTTTACTCGAGTTTCGGTCCCGGGGTGGAAACATAAATCAACATGCCGGTGAGTGGCGATAAACATTTTGTGACTTCCAGTTCAGGTGATAAAAAGTGACCACTTTTTTGGACCGTGCACCCGCGATGGACTCTCGAAGGGGTGACATTTTTAACCCTAACGACTCTTTAATTGTTACATGCCCACCCTTTATGTTTAAAGTCCCTTTTGACAAAAAACGAGCCTAAATAAATGGCGTTAACGAGGCGATTTGGGGCCGCTTAAGTAAAAAACATCTAGGTAGCAAAGAGTTTGATAAGATGAAATTCCTTGTTGATTTTCGATGTTCAGCGTCATTGCCACTTAACCAAATATTTTTTTAATACTGCATGCTTACACTATTAAGTGCCGGCTAATGGGGCAAGCAAATAAAAGGTGCCCAGACTCGTAAGTATTAAAGTACCACAATGCAGCCCGATGCGTATAAGAGGGTCAATATTTTGATAGTGCGCGTGGTAGGATGGTGGAAACATGTGGTCAAACATTGTGCAACATCGATGTAGCTGTTTAATCGCTGCGGTTAACGGCACGCTCGCCGTTCCAGAGCAAACGTAGTCGCGCTTTCGCCACGCGTTACTGAATTAAGGTTGTCGCCTCACTATTTTACTTACGTGAAGCTAAATTAATAACTATGTCAATACAAATTACTAGGTGACATAATATTAATATTATAATGTAACAAGGATAGCAAACGAGCTCGCAGTGCTGTACTAAATCTGTAACAAACCTCAAATAGGACTGTAGTTAGTAATTCTTATTATAAGTAGTATTAAGCATTATAGGGCCGAGTTTGTTGTATTCATGATAAAAAGATCTATTGTGACTTGCTATTATGTACTAACCTTAGTAGTTACTTAGTCTGACTTTCAAAAAGTGCGAAGACTAGCTTCAAATAAATTTCAATTTATTAATTCTACAACGAATGCAGCATAATGGTGGAATGACATTCTGTACATTTGTAAATCTCTTGCTCGCTGGTGATAAAGAAAGTGCCTTAAACAAGCTCACATCGCGACGAGCAGACGACGTGGACCAAAATAAACGTCTGTGATGAATCAACCGCCAACTCGAGAAATTCCGACAGATCAAAGGCGGGGCTTTCGCGGAAATGTACTCTGATGCAGTAGCAATGACAGAACGTTTAGTTATTGTAAACCGCGATTTATTATAAATCATTCCGTTAAGTGATTTTTACGATAATGTATCATGAAGTTTTGGATTGACTCACGAAGTTACAATGTGTTATTCTAGTAACATACTCGTACTTAGATACTTCTGTATTAAAGTAATTTTAGGAAGATAACTTAACTCAAGATACTTCGTGACCTTAAACGCAATGTTTGTAGGTACATAAAATATAATTTACACAAATTCAACCGCCTTCAATAATTTCATTAAATGCCTGAAATTGGTTAGAAATATAAAGTCCTACTATGTTGCTAATTTATTCTTTAGATATATCACCAAACATTCCTATGGAGTAAGTAGGTAATATGGATCACATATCTTATGATCTTCTTTCAGTTCACTTCACACAAAAATATCAGAAAAAGCCGATATCGAACCCGGGACATTTAGCTTCGCAGGCAGTGGCTCTACCAACTAGGTTACGGGTCGCCAACGATACCAAGACATAATCAAATTATTTATGCATTGTAATTTCTACCAAGCTACCACGTTGCAAGTAAAATTGCATATCTGTTTTTTATTTCAATAACAAGAACCATTTCAGCATAAAAACATATTAAATATTTCTCACGCTTAATATTAGTAAGTACCTATAAAAGCGGTCCAACAAGCAATTTTCCAAAAATAACTGATTTTATCAAACGTATTATTACGAAGATAATTTAAACTAATACATGCCCGAGGCCTCGCCGCAACTGTTGGTAATTTTGGACTTTAACTTAAAGGAAGGTTTAATGACGTGGAAAATTTGACACTTCGCCCACAGGCGTGTAAAATTATTCAGAGTTTTATAGTTGGGTCGACAAGATTTACATGCGCAGCTGTGCCTCTCGGTAGACGCCGTACAATATGTGCATACACAATGCTTGCATTCGGTTACAAGGAAAATAGAATGAAACTACGTCGAGATAACGCGGCGCACTAACTAATAAGTAAACAGTATTTTAAAGTGCATTTTGAGATATTTCCAGCTTCAAAGGAAGATACGAACAGAATGTTGAAATGATAAAACTTTCTTTACTATTTTTAGAATAAAATGCATACGTATGATAGAAACTTGATTCGTGCATTTAATAAATTTTGTACCCATTACAGTGTTATGCGTCTTACAGCGTTATTTTAATAAGTAGGTAGGTACGTATTTAGGTTTTTATTATTGAGTTAGCATTTAGTCTACAACAGTCTGAGATTAAAATGTACCTGAATAACAACTTAATAATGCAGTATTTTAACAAAAGTAGGTAAAAAGGTTATTGATACCATAATTCACTCCAACTATATTGATAGTTGCAAACAATTGAACTTGCACATAATCCATGAAAGAGATATGAAAATGTCGACATAATTTACGAATTTTACCCAAATATTAAAACAATCTATAAAACTCTCTTATCACGTTTGGTACTTTTAAATATTATGTGATCTTTATAACGTTACCCGCAATTCAAATGAAGACGACTCTTTTATTTAGCTTTTCGCGAAGAGTATAATTTTGGTGTTACAACAATGAAATCTCGGGCTAGCAGCGGAAAAATTTCACAATAGGTCGTAAATTCTGGACTGTATGATTTTTAAACTGTTTCGCGTTTTCGCTTAACGTCGGAATTGTTATAACTATGTTGTAAAACTCCTGTTTTTCTCCGCTACTTGGCATTCAAGTTTTCTGAAGCTAAAATATTTTTTTTATTATTTTAGTTGCTACCTACGTCAAACTTTGATGTCCCTTGACTTAACATACTAAATATTCGGTGTAAAAACCTTTCAATTATAAAAATCACCATGTTTACGTAGAATTAAAAATATATCTTATCTGACACACCCATTTCATATTCCGGCAGCAGGTTTTCTTGTTTTTACATAGGTAACAAAAAAATGATGAATATCCTTCGAAGTTTTCCAATCCTAGAACAACATTTTAAAATGATAAATTAATTATTACCAGGAATCGAACTCAATACCGAGCAACAGAACAAAAAGTAGTAAGATAAGTGAACTCAAACTTTACTTCAAAAATTTTAAATTTATCTCCTAATGAAATATACATTAGAAAGTCTAAACACAACGTTTCAATACATAAACTGGCTTGTTAGCCCGATGTGGTGGGTAGTAATGATAATCCCGTATAAAGGTTATCACGAACTCTTATCTCTAACATCGCTTGTCTCGGCCTGCGTTAGTTCAAATTTGTCACAAAGATATACATTCTAATCTTCTAATGGACTCTTTGTATCAACGTGTGAAATAATGAGCCTTACATATTATACAGTTGGTCGACAAAGGCGGCTATTTTATGATACTGTACCTTACTGTTATATCAATGTTGCCTTGTTTATTGATGACTAAGTTTTGTTTGAAAACGCTACATTATTTGGTATGATGACAAAGGAATAACTTTACTCTACGTATAAAATATCATAAAATTTTGCCTTGGTAGGATTAAAATATAAATACACAATATATTTTGTTTATATTCATAGACTATCTAAAGACCGTTAAAATAAATAAATACCTCAGTGAAATTAATTATTACCATTCGTAAACCATACCAATCAAAATCGATGTTTAGTAAAGAAGTTGCCTCATTGAAGGACTCACATCTATTTCCGCGCGAGCGATCTATGTATGTAGGTATGCAAATAAAGATTATTACAATTAGTTACATACTAATTGTAATAAATACGGACTCTCCAAAGGATGAGATAAAACAACTACATATCTACACAATACCTTAGTAATAGGAAATAATATAACATTAGTATAAAACGATCTAAACTTTTGGGGCCTCGTTCTGGGTCGATTAGTTGAAGTTTGTTATAATGAAATTGCAGTCGTTTAGCAGTCGGAACGCTTGGAACGGCTTAAAAACTTCTGACAATCGAGTTGGGTTAGTAATGCCAATGCGATAAGTGTTTGAAAGCTTAGTGTTTGTGAATTTATATTAGATTTTGTTTGAAGTTAAAATCTATTATTAGTTGATTTTTTTATTTGGTGTATTTTTTTTCTAAATTAGAGCACCGAAGTCGAATGAAAAGTTGTTGATACTGAAAAGTGTATCAAGAATTATTTCGATATTACTTACATCTTTTTAAAAGCGTTCCTACTTTATTTAAAATATTAAATAACTGAATACATTTTATTCCTTAAAATATTCCTATGAATACTTCTACAAAGTATTTTATTGGTAAAAAAAATATCTCTCTAAAGCTCTAAACATTTTATTATATTGGCAATAGAAATAATTTCCTTACGCGTGCATCAAAACTGTGTTGGAAAATATCACCAGTCTCTTCCGTCACAACTTTGTTTACGATACATTTTTCTTTGAAACTGCATCGTAAATAAATATTTTATCGATGTTACACAATTGTATAAAACTTTGATCGGGTGCCACAGATCGTAACATAAAATAAACTTTGGCTGTTCATTCGCCATTTTGACATCTCTATTTCAAACTTCAAAGATGGTTTCGTTTATTTATAAAGAGAAATTCGTTTTATTTGGGCTTCAATATGAATCGCAAAACGGAGAATGTTTATTATAATAATATATTATTCTTCTTTCTATATGAAGATGACAGAAAGTGTCTGATAAATTATTCGGTTTTTGTTGTGAATATATTTGTTGTTAATTACCATGAATATTGAAGAGATTTGAGTTTACGACTTTACACGTAAAATAAAAATCTAAATAAGAACAAGTTCAAAGCATTTCTTTAAACAAATGAATATACCTATACAATACTTATGAACATTAAAATGAATGCAAGATTCAAACTTTTTATTGTTTGCTAGAAATACACTTGCTGTATCTATTACTAAAACAGAACGTTAATATTGAATTCACATACTTTTGCTTTCGTAATAATAGTTTCTATAACGTTAGGTTTAACTTTTATATTCTCCATCTCGATATTATTTCAATATATTCTAAGCACCCTCTTAACTCGTATTGGCGTGGGCGCTTACATTCGATGGAAATCTGTTGTTATACATTGAGTAGTTTCCTGGTACTAGATAATAAATTGTGTAAATTACACAGAAGCAATAGTAATGTTTTGCTTTTGTAATTTACTACATATTATATTAACAATATCGTTCAGATATTTGAATGATATTGAAAGTAAGTGTTGATATCAACAGCGATACATTAAAAAAATACTAAAATTTGAGACCAAATATACAAATGAGAAACGAAATGACTGTATTGTTCGAAAGCAAACAACAGTAATCTAAAATAACTTTTTTGGTAAAATAAAATGATAATGACAATATCGTTCACTACTTCAACTTTATCAAGGTATTATAATTATATTATATCCTACTAATATTTTAAATGCAAAAATGTGTACTATGTTTGTTTGTTTATTTGTTACCTCTTCACGCAAAAACTGCTGAACGAATTTTCATGAAATTGGGCACACACGTAGAGGGTAACTTGGATAAACACACAGGATAGTTTTTATCCCGGAAATCCCGCGAAATCGGTCAAATTCCGAGCACTAACTAGTAGCTAAATATTTTTACAAGCTTAAACGGTTGCTACTATGAAACATGAACTGTATACACGGACTTAAACCACAATCAGGGCAGCTACTGTTCTAGAATTGGAGGACTGTTGCTGTAGATTGGCAGACAAAAGCAAGACAATACATGAGTTTGTCATTGACTGCACGGTTCCGGCAATTTGCCTCAATAGCTCATACGGGCCTTACGTATGAAGTGAATCATAAAAACATGATTGTTAATTTATAATTAGGTGCTCATTACGTCAAAAAACTGATTTCAAAAAAATGTAGCGCTATGGAACAATAAATAACTAATCTTAAATGTGAAATTATAACTTAATTGGATAAGAGAAAGTTATTTTAATTCAGTTGAAAGATTTGATCCAAGCAAACATTCTAACAAACTACAACAAACATTGCAAGTTACATACCTCAAAGATTTTTTAAATTACCTATTTCGTATGTATCTAATTATTATCCAGACCACCCGAGTAGGAACTAAAAAAACTCAGAAGTTTCTAAACGCTATTAAAGCTGCAAGCATTAGATACTTACTGTTGAATACGTTTTTATTAATTGTTAACTTTCTTTGACTAACAAACGAAACACATGGTAAATATTTTAAGCGACACGGGTGTGGCCCTTGGTAGACCTCTCCGTCTTTATTTTATTGCCCTCAGTTCATATTATGCAAACACCATATTTTTATTGATTCGATAAAGCCTGGGGTGTTAACACCGCTACCGACTTTTTTCATTCCATATTGTAGTAAGACTGCTTTAAAAATACATTTCTTGGAGATGAACAGTGAGGTGGGTAGACTTTTTATACTTACACGTGTCTATATCTTAAATATCAAATATTTGAGTATTTTGTCAGTTAAATAATTTAAAGTTTTAAATTATTTACTGCAATCCTAATAAGTTGTGACTTTTACTCGAGTAAAACAATTAGTTATGTGTTATGTTTTACGTATTTCAAATTTAAATCTAAAGTATAAATAAACGTATCTGTGACATACATGAATCTACATGAATCGACAATTTTTTATTTTATCATGTTCAGATCCTAAAACCGATCCTATCTTTTATGAAGTTAGTACCGTTCATACTTCTTGTTATTATTTTCACCACTTAAGTAAACAATAATTAAGTTTAATAACAAGCAGACAGAAAAACCTAGTTTTCATTAGATCTCAGATGACTCTACTTCACTAATAAAATTATAATAAGTTATTGCAATGAATACTTTGTGGAAACCCTTTAATTTAATTGATGGTACGTAAAAGATAATTTGACAACAACAAAACCATAACCTTAGGATTCATTCCTGTAGTATTCAATTACGTATACCGATAATTCACTGGATCCCGATTTCATTGACAATAATCTCTTAACCGCTTTGTAACGCCGCTTCCGCTGCGAACAATAGTTGCATGCAAACTTTGTGAAATGGGCAAAAATAATCCTCTGCCCGAGCCCAATACATCACCTGAACTGTCAGTTGAGACCGCACGAACAAAAATATACCATTGTGGAAGCGTTCTTTGTCGGAAACTTTGGCAAAAACTTGCGCAATTTTTGACAGTACACGCACTAACGCTGGCGGATAAAAACGCGTTAAACCGACGTAATCCCACCATCAAAAGATAATTTTACAGAGAACTTAATTTTGTTCTTTGCTTTTTTTTTTGTTACTCTTACACTTCCCATGCCTTTAGAAATATATATTTGTTAAAGATAAAACTTGTAGTGTAAATTTTAATAAATGAGTGACATTATATCGAAAGAAAGTTAGAAGTTATGAATAAATTAATCACTATTGATACTTTTATATCTACTTCGTAAAATAGATCCAAATTAAAAAATCTTCTTCGTCCAGTTACAACCAAAATAGCTGTGATTGACTTGTAAATCCGCTCTATTAAAATATTAATGATAGTTGCAATTAAAAACTAGCTCGTCATTGACAAAGCAATCAGGCGGTTTCTTAAATTGGTCGTTGGGAATACTCTGTGTCACAACTCACAATTAATCAATTCTGAAAGTGGAACATAGCTCATATTTTACTGGAACCCAGCAATCAATCGCTCTTTGTGTGGGTCTAACATGTCGACACTCGCTCCCCCGGCAGTAAATATGGTAGCCTTCGTCAAAACAAACATAATTCAGAAAGAATGTTTTCATTTATTTTTAAAATAACATTGACTTACCAGCCACCGCGTGTGATCTCAACGCGTAGGCTTGAGGCTTTTACGTATGTATTTTTTGAATTCAGTAAGTCACTCAAAGTTTATGTATTTGCATTTAAACGTGCGACATTTGCCTTATAGAAGCGAGGTGCTAACAAGCATCGCGCACCCATCGTAAACGAATCATAATTTCTTTTCTCCAGAATTTCCAAATATAAACATTGGGTACTCCACATAGTATACACGTAAGGAATAATATTAACCAGCGCTGCATACAATCTACAATGTTAATAAACTATGTTGACGTAGCCAGCGGTGTGTGAAAAATAAACATTATGAAGCACAGCGCTTAGTGCATTTGCTAAAGTTATCTCTAAACCACTCCTCGAAAGTAAAAAGTCAACAGTCGTATTATGTCTTGAGTGACGCCACATAACTAACGATGTTAATGTTGTCACAAAGATTTTTTTTGATAAACTCTACACAAATAAAAAGTCAGAAAGTTTATTGAAATATTTACGACTTTTTGAAGAACTTGACATTCAATGGTGTGTTATTATTACAAACCAAGACTACCTTTTTTGTAAGATATTTATTTTTAGGCGTATATCGTATTTCCATCACAATAATTTCTGTTCTCATTTGATTCTAGCTTAAAAATAATGAAATCGTGACCTATGTTGTTTATTTTTTCTTAGCACTAAGATTAGCCAAGTTAATTCACTTTACCATCTAAGACTACAAAGTAATTTACCCAAATTAGATTTTAGTACAATATTAACAAAATTAAATGGTCAATTAGTACTCGTAATATATGATAGGATGATAAATAGTAAAAGGGTCAGTTAAAATTAGTTTTGATTGCTATGAATATGAGAAAACCTTGCCAACAGGTGGAGAACTGGCATTGTTTAATGAGAAACATTTGAGAACTCTGTCAACTTTGCACAAATTGTGAGCTAATTAATAGTGCCATCTAGTTATTTGTACGTGCTCAATAGAGAGTTGCATTTTAAACGAAGTAATATAGAGGGATTTTCGAAGTAACACTTAAAAGAGTTCATTGTTTATACCAAGTGTGTTTTACGTTGAGGCGTTCCATCAGCACTCAAGTGGCAATAAATTATGAACTTAACCTTGGCCACGTTTGTTTTGGTTAACCGTTTTACTAAGCGCATATGGCATAATTATGTGCATCGTGAGAACCGAACTTGTGATTCTAACTCTGAAGAGTCAAAAGATTGTTAACCATTTAATAATAAACAAGTTAGAGAAACAAATTTAAGTAGTGATCCTAGTCTTGAAGACTCAGATTATTGTAGCGTACATATTAATGAAAGAATAGTAAATAATGTTGAAAGAATACACGATTATTTACTATACCTACTGTACTAGAATTGAATGTAATTGAATTAAAATTTTGTATAATACTAATATCAAGTAGTATGTAAAATTCTAATTATTACTTACCAAATTCTCTAACAGGTCCTGGCGTCATAGCTGTAACTGCCAAACATTATTCAAATACCCAAAAAGCATTCCAATAACGTTACATATTGATGTTGTCCAAATTTCAATCATTATTCAACCCGAAAATTTCAATATTGCTGCCCATTGAATTCGATTTCAGCTCGAATAGTACTAATGAAGTTCCATTTCACATTTCCACACATTATCGACAATGATGAGGTAAACACGTTATGGCTGATTAAACAAAATAAAATTTTAGCGGAAATTGTTTCTTCGAAAACATTTATAGTTTTAAAGAATGTTTTATACCCAGTGGCCAATTGATGGGTTGCTTTACATAATAATATAAATGCATTTTATTAACAGCTGATTTAAAATTTCCGAAATTTAAAACTTTTTAAAATTTTTTTAGTAACAGATCAAAATTACATCTATACTATGATCCTGATGACGGTAACGTCAATAATGAATGTGTGTTCGAAATGACAGTGTCTCAGATTCATTAACCGACCGACATAGGTATATAATATATCTAGATAAAATATTTTTATGTAACAAAATAAACAACGTTTTTATTCTTCTTATCCATTACAACTAATGAAATTATTTTCGATCCACAAGCTAATTCTATATCGTCAAGCTCAATTTTCATCTCAACATTGTCCTCAGCAATATTGTCAAGATAAAACACTGGAACACATCCGTTATCATAATGTTCGGAGCGAATTTATTGGTCGTCCCTTAATCTACATAATATATTTATAACATGTGTCGCGTATCTTATCGTCGGCTACTGCAGCATCTTATTACGAAGATATTTTTATCGGTGCCCTATAAAAACTGTTTAAGGACTTAACAATGTTTAACTAAAAGGAAAATCTTGCTTAATACCGATTCTCTTTTTCTTGTCAGTTACTTAATGGTAATCTTATCTTTACCATATTTTATTCCTTAATAACTTTATTAATAGCTTATTTATCTTAACGCTTCGACTGGTATGTCATATCTAAATTGGTATTTTTAAATGAGTTCCAATATTTATCATCCACATTATTTTTTTAGTGTAGAGTGTTTCAGATCTTACTACTTTGTAGAATAATAAACCGACATAAATTACGAGTCACTTTCCGAACTTTTATTCGACGGATGACATATTAGTTACGGTTAGTTTCAAACATCCGCGTTCAAGCGGTACTCGAGTTCTGCCAGTCGTGGGCAGAAACTAGGGCCCAGCAAAATGACATGAAATATTGGTTCCTCTTCTTATTATATGTATTCATAGTTAGCCTAGTTTGTTCGTCCCGTGTAGCAACATTCACACCACACACTTGGTCTCACCCACTCAATACAGCGGATGTTTTTATCAAGTGCAATTTAGCCAACTATTGTAATTTGGTTCAGTCAAATGTTGTAAGGACCATTCACTCTCAGGAATTGAAAACAGATCATAAAAGAGTTGCTTATTCTATCCTTTTAACGTAGAAATAGTAACTATTGATATTTGATTCAAAACCTTTTGAAAAGATCATAAGGTTCAAAGTTAAGAACAATCGTTGTAAATATTACTTATTGATTTGTTTTGTACTTGAACCTAAACTCAATTAGTTACTGATTCTTATTAAAGTTTCGGTGGAAGTGTCAGTTACAATAAATGTACGTGTCAATCTTAATAATTGTTGTAAATCTTTGGTTAAGTTTAAGCAGCATATTATTACCGAAATTAAATATAATATAATAAACACTCTTTAAGTTTGGCTTTCTTATATGTATATTATTAGTCAATGTTTTATTACAATACTTTGGTACTTGGGTTAGTAATAATTTATCTTCTAAATATATAAAACTCAAAGGTGACTGACTGACTGACTGACTGACTGACATAGTGATCTATCAACGCACAGCCCA
>DWKA01000048.1:0-26052 GCA_018249155.1 Panoquina ocola ocola
GCCGGGAATCGAACCCGGGACCTCTAGCTTCGCAGGCAGGGTCACTACCAACTAGGCTACGGGGCCGTCAAAATCTTCCATTTCCAATTTGTCGTAACGAGCATCGTTAATAGTTCAATAGCTACCCATAGCCGTAAAACAAATTAACAAAACTTTGAAAATAATTAACGCTTAAATATTTCTAGTGAACTTGAGTAATTAGTTAACGTTGGAACACTCGAACACCTAATCGTCATTAGAACAATTTTCAGCAAGTCGATTTTGGCGAATGAAAGGTTTGGTGAAGAAAACCCGAAGCTTAATTAAGCTCATCAATACACGTTCCTTTGAAAGCGCTCGAGTTCGCAATCTTTGAGTATTCCACTAACAGGTTGTAAATATATACACGATACTAGTCCAAATTACGAGCGGTGGCGGAAGCGGAAGCGTTCCGCGTAAGTATATACTTGTAGGTATAGCATAATAAACGTTCCGGCGTTTTGGGTAATGGATTTAATGACTACATAACGGTGCATTATAAACACGACGTTGATGTGGTAGATTGGTTGCAGCTCATTAGCAATTCATTGCACGAGATAGTTATGTTTAATTAAACAACCAGGCGGCTTTGGAATGCTTGACCACGTTGGTAATGACGCCAGTTGATAGGTGGATGAATTCTTATTTCAATAATAATGGAAACAATTGTTATTAGGTACATTTTTAAAGGGTAACGTAACAATTTGATAATCATGATTAATGATACTTCTATTTTTTAAGCCAAAAAAACAATCTTATACAATTTTATTTAAGTATGCCAATGATCGGACAACAGTACAAATAAAGATTGTTATGTATTTCAAAGTTAAAGATACAGAATTTAAGTCATTTCTACGTGCGATCAAAAGTCGATAGTTTTGAACCGCGACTCAATATTCGCTGTCGCCTATGCCTTGTCCGCCCAGCAGTGGTACAAGCGCCCGAGCCGCGTCTTATCGGAGCCCCGCAGGCAGGACTCGCCGTATTTTTGCCAACAACTTCTTTTCACCAATTTTCAGACTTACATTGTTGTGCTGATGGAATTTGATTCTGTTGTTATCAGCTTAATGTAGCGCAGCTAACAAGTTTTGCCATCCGGTTGAGTGTAAACTCAAAAGGTATTGTCAGTGGTCGGTTGGGGATAGGTTTATATTATTATTTAGCTTCTACATGGAAATCTCAGAAGGGGCTTAAAGGTGTATTAAAGTATACAAATAGATGCATTGGGTAGAACTTTGACGCTGTCTCAAAAAGAGCGCTACTATCACTAACACTAATATGTAACATCCGATGTGCACACGGGTGCCACGGCGCAGAATTTTTCTGTCACATACAATATGCAATTAAGCATTGAAGTACCAAAAGTTTGTTTTAGTTGTTATGGCATTATATCCTAAGGTATTAAATATGTGGAAAGACATATTTTCATTTGATTTTTTTTTATTTATAATAAGTTAATGTTTTTGGTCATTAAAATACATTTCAGTATTTTGAGTAATTTGATAAAATCATAATAATTTTAAATTTTATTTTGAATTCCACACTGTCCGAAAATAGTATAATCAGCAAAAATTACAAGCAAATCTGCAAGATAATTTAATAGAGGGACTTAGACTTGAGACACGAGACGAGCGTGTATTAGATCAGATAATCTAAAGTGAACCTCCACCGCAGTTTCAAAAACATCCCGAGCAGGACAGCGTTTGCAATTCTGAGGTTAAATTGGATAAGTTCCAGCGCAATCAGTTCCTAAACTTTTTAAAAGCTAGACTTTTATTAAGTTACAATAAGAAAAAACGTAATAATCTCCACTAATAAAAGTGCGGCGTAATCCATTTTCATCTCGCAAGTTACTGAGTGCGGTCTTAAACGATATATAACCCTCAAAAACTTTCTCAGCCCCCTCCTGTGGCGAAAAAAACGCGAACACGGTATTTGTGTTAACATCGCAAGCCGTGCGTGCGGCTCGCGTGCCACCCGCGTCACTCTTAAGTCAACGGCATAAAGACTGTCGTAACAGCAAATATGAGATACAGAAGACAAGGAAATTTTTCGCAGAGCTCCAAAATTGCCTCTTTCTCTTATATATCTTTTTTTCCTTTTGTTGTTACATCGCATCTTGTCTATATTATTTAAAGGTGTTACTTTTACGTTTGCATATAATGTTTCCTCTGGTGTTAAATAATGCAAAATGTTCATTATTTTCAGTGTGAAAATCTTTAAATCAACAAAGACATTTTCAACGGACGCTAATAGAACTATGGTGGTCAATGAACAATCATCAAGACCTCTTTTAAAAATTCTTTATTTTTATGCAAACCAATATTTGCTACCTAAGTTTTCTTTGTCTGTGTCATAAATTGGGGCCCAGTTCTGAAGCTAAATTTGAACAAGTGGATTGCCACTGTAGTGTTCTAACAATGGAAGAGTAACATTTTTGTTATGTAATTTAGTTGCGCTTTTGTCTTTCAATAAAATACGGGCCATATCGTTGGTAGTGCCGACAACAATGGCCGATCGCTTAAGGTGGAAATGAAAAGCTAACGATGTAAATAGAGCTTTGGGCGGGCTCTTACTCGAGGCTTTGTGGATCGAAAGCTTTTATTACGTACACAACCACGCCGCTACAATACTATGCTTTGCTGCTACAATAATAAATGATGCTGCTTCAGTAATATGCCATGCCGTTACAATAACGGAATACTAGAAAAGGACGGTGCTATTTAAATTACAAAAATATAAAATAAAGATGAATTATAATAACATATAGGCTGAAAAATTGAACAGAATGATATAAACTAGAACAATGATCCATAAAAAAGTAAAAAAAACAAAAGCTCTGTACCTATTTTGTCAGAGATTAACTTCAAAGCCGTAAAATTTTCAGATTTTTGACAAATAGAACGCATTGTTTCTGATTCAACAATACGAGTTGGGCGGATTATTGTGTATTACTCGTATGTGCTCTTTGAATTTATATAGACAGATATTGGAAAGAGATACATCACTTTTATTTAAGGATAATTTAAAACAAATAAATTAAATGTGGACGAAGTAAAATATAGTGAACTCGTGTATCACAATAGTTTAATGTATATATACTCGTCATAATGTTATTATTTTTTTTATTTTAAATGACAAGGTTATTTCTTGGACTTAAACTGATGTTTTGGTTATTTGAATATCGAATTCTTCAAGTAAATAAACTGATATGTTGTAGACGTGAATTAAAATTTTCCTTTATCCGTGCTTACTACTGTCAAATGTGGAGCATTGTCTGGGTTCAATTTATCGTAGTATTTTCGAAAGTGGGACTCAAGTATTTCAAAACAAAAGACATAGAAGTGTTGGAGGGGCGAGGGGCGAGGGCCGAGGGGCAGCGTGCGCGCGACACGCGGACGCAAACTATCAGCAAGTTGCCGAAGACGGAACCAAACGCGAACACTCCAGGAGCCTCACTGACGTAGTTATTTTCATTTAAGTTTGAAAATTGCCACTCCTCGCTCGCAACACAAATTGTACTGAAATAGGGATCGATAATGGGATTGTAGGTGCGATTTTCTTCGGGATGAGCCTCACAGTGTAAATCTTCGAGATAGAAAAATTTCGGAAATTGTCTCTGAGATTTATCGCCGTGCCGCGTGCGCTTGGTGAAATTGTTTTTTGATTTTACGGCAACAGTGGAAAGGGTATTAGCCTGCAATGTAGTACAATGCTGAAGGAGTATCGTGGGAAATGGGCCTTTTATGAAAGTTGTGACAGTTTTGGTGCGATGTGAAAAAACGATTACATGGTTCTGTGTAGTTCGCGACAAAAGTAACAACGTACCGGGTAATGTAGACAAAATTTTCAGAATTCATTCACAAATGATTTCATTACATACGAAATTCTATTAGAACCGGATACAAATAAAAATATTAAAAATGAAATTATAAATAATTTCATTAAACCAATACTCGATGACGAACCAACAGAAAGAGAAAACGTAATAATTTTTAATCCCGATTACACAAGTCTCTTCCCTAGTCTTTGAAAATTCAAGATTATTACGCTCGTATTTCTCGGGCCTTTGAGCCTTCTCAGGCCAAAAGATTTACATAAAAAGAAACTTTCCGTCTTCGAAATTATGATTCAATTAGTATTAAAGGATTGGTCTCCCAAAGGGCTCGGACTTTTTCGGCTCTGTCGAGTGCGACTGATACGAAACGCCTTTGTGCTTTCGAGCAAACTAAGCAGGATCTAGCTTTGTACGGGTTTGTCGCATAAGGGTATTGGTACAAATAACAAGCGCAATTTTACTGTACGCCGCGGGACACGAGCGACAAGCGGGTTTAGAAAATAGTGTTTAAGAGACTCGGATTTTAGTACCTTGAAGCTGAAGTATTCTTATTAAAATAGGTCAGCAGTGAAAAATCTTTTAAATAGAGGCCTTACAATTAGTTGACATATTTTTTTAGATATTTGCAAAAGTTACGGCTATACTTACATGAATTCCGAAAAAAATGAAATTTTTAAAAAAAAATATGAAATTTATTCTTTTTATTGTCTGTTTTATCCTTCCAGCTACAACACTGGACTTTAATATGTCAGTCAGTCAGGGAATTCCGCTTACCTATCCGAGTATTCAGTCATATTTAAAGAACTTTTGAAACGAGAACCTGAGGTTGAATAATCGACAAAACAGATGAGATTGGTATGTTGCCGTTAATAAGCGTATCAAGGGTACAAACACAATATACGTATTGTCTTTCAGCGCCGGCACCCTCGACGTAAGTGCCTCCTTATATTAAGGTACTGAAAACATGGAGCTGTATCTGTCACTCGTAATACTGGATATTTGTTACTCCTAAGCCCCTGGCATCGTCTCGGATTAAGTGACGAATTATACATTTTTTCAGTCGTCACAACCTCGCGATTATTCCGCTCCGTCCGTAACTTTGAGATATTCGTCTTGAGGATTAAGGGGTGCTTTGAGCGAACGAAATTTCACGGAATTCCCTTGATGGATGAATACGGAAACCTTAATTCCGCAATTCCGGGGTGCAAAATAGTAAAAGAGATGAGAAAGAGTGCGACGGTGACACTAATGACGTCATATTCCTGGCATTACGCCCCGGAATCTGACGTCATCACTGTGCCAGTGGAGGAGGATGTTAAAAAAACGTTCCCATTTGTAAAGCTATAGATCGTCCGAGATAGTGTCGCCGGTACTCGAATAGTTTTCTGTACAATTATTTAATACTCCGTTTAACGATACTAATTCAACAGCTCTTTGTTTTTAATTTTATTTATTAGTTTAAAAATGAAAATAACGTACCATCGACAAGCAACTTTTTTTTACAAATGAGAGTAATATTTAAAAATTTTATATTATTTTGCAGTAGGTATATACTTTTTGAATTTATTAAATGTTTGTTTAGATTTTTTTCCAAATAGGTACCTACTTACTATTTATTTTACTATGTAAAATTGAAAATGTCCAAAAGATTTCCGGTCATAGAACTCTCGTCGAAGTAAAACACGCCACGGCATATGGAAATTTAAAAACACATTCATTCATTAAACAGACACATAAAAGTTTAACGAAGCGGTGCCGTATTCTTTAACGAATTTCCGGCTTCCATTGTCGCTGTCACACGTGTAACAACACGGGCAAATATGTTCATCTCTTTCATTTTGTTGTCTTTTGGACATGTAAAAAAGGGATGGCTATATTTGTTGCTTTCGTAGGTTCCTCGTTCAACGGTTCGTCACAAATTTGGGCTTAATAGAGGTAATTAAATACTACACTTGTTCTGAAATATCGTGATGTAAAAGCATTCTTATCGTGTATCAAGCTGGTTAACACATCCAGTGTGTCCGTTTTTACGGTCCCTCGTTTATGACAGCAATATGCGATCTTTGGATAAGAGCAATTTTAAACTCCGTTGACTACCTATTAGAATGTTTCCTTTGTTAGCGAGATAATAAAATGTAGCGAGTACGTGCTAAGTTGTCTGAAGTTAAGGTGTTTGTACTTTGTAGTAGCGTAATAGAGGTATCAAAAGTAAACTACTGCGTTTTCTTAACGAAACTTGTCGAAAATCTTTAAAGCAAAGATAATATACGAAACGTTAACAATGTTTTCAAAGTAACTGAAAAGTAAGATGGCATACATTCAATACATAAATTAGCAGAAGAGAGACCCATGCCGTGACCAGCCGGTTTTAATTGGCCGAATCCATTATGCTCAAACACTATTCCGGCCCGCTCAAGTAAGTCTCTAGCTTCAATCAAAGCTATTTCTTACCTCTCATCTTAAGAAATTACATCCCAATGAAAGGAGTCGCAAGTGAATACTATTGTTTGGATGAATAACAAAAGATATCTTTGACTGCGGATGTTTATCCTTGTTCCTTCTTGGCTCTTCTTATGAATCCGTATTTTGTAAAGCATGGTTACGTTTGGGCCTCCGTCGTGATTACGTAATGGAATCCTATCAACGTATTTTTACTTGAATAGAAAATCATCTTGCTTTTTATTTGTCAATTGTTGAAATTGTATCGAAGCCAACGAACTTATTTTATGATGTGCCTATATTTAATATTTAGATATAAGTTACGATTTCAAAATCATTATTATAGCTTAAGAAAATAACTTGGTGAATTTTATATTTAGTAGTTTTTTGCGTTGAACGATACAAGTTATGTTTCAATTAAGGTAGCCTTATAGTTACATGATCTAATTCTAAATCCACATAAAAATGTTGTTTTAGCAAATGAATAAGTCGTAATCCCACACCGGACCCGTGAGTCAACATGGCATTCAATAGCCATTGTTTAACTTGTTAGTTAACAAAATAGTCGTAACTTTGTCTATAGATATAACAAGCTACATTTTCGATACGGCCGCATGTTCCCGATGGTCCGAAAACTTTTCAACGAATTTCAGGGCCTTGTGTTTGTTTACGTTCAGTTTTTGGGTCCCAATTTAAACCATCACAGCTTTTATTTGTCGTTTAGTACGACGTTTGTCGTACCGTGGTCTACTCGGGTACACTTTGTTTGGGTTGAATTTATTCCGGTGATGTTTTGGTTCTCCCAAATTTAGGGATAATTTGTCGGCATAATGAAAGTGGTGTTTAATCTTTCATTTGGGTCGAACTACACTGGGCTTTATTCATGCCGTGCGTTAATTTGAGTGAGTACCGGTCTAAGGATTTTACTAGCGAACTTTACACTAAATGATAGTGTCAACCACTTCGTTTAAGTACCCTTTTAAATTGAATCAACGCTCATGAACATACATATGTGAGTAGATGGTTCATGCAGTGACCATCACAAGATTTTGTCTAATTGTTTGACATTAGCCAACTGTCTCTTCACCTCATGATTATTTGCGATATAATTTATTAATATGCAACCTGTGTAAAAAATTGAACTGACCGTTTTGCACGAGAAGAGTGGAGTCCCTCGCTAGTGGCAGCTCCGAGTCCGTCAAGGTCGCGTCGGACGCGTTGTCGGACGCGGAGGTGGGGGTGGTGGGGGTAGGCGAGTCGAGGCCGCGGCGCGCGCGGCGCCCGCTGCCGCTGCTCGAACCGCTGCCCGAGCCGTACGGGTGAAGCCGGCCCAGGCCTGTGGACAACGTTCACACCTGCATTATTTCTAGTTCGTGTACTTGATTTACTTTTATTGTAATAATTAAAGTTAGATGTTTGGGCGGATTTAAGATCAGAAGATGAAAATAAAGATCGGTAACAAATATTGTGTAAAAACATATGTAACATGGATACGAAATGGTTGAGTAAATACGACATGTTATACCGTACAAAACTATATAAGGTACCTGTAGAAAATTTATAGTCTCTTGATTAGTTTTTTAAAATAGACACGATACCAGGATCTGACCTCTTACCACACGAAACAGAACCGCCAAGTAAAAAAACAAACGGCTGATACCGTAAAAAGGCAAGCAATTCAAAACTTGAACAGAATTTTCCTCCATGTTCATTAAGCATTTAGGTACCTGCTAGATATTGAAGAAAGAGACAATAAAACCAAATGACAAAGAAAAAAGAAGCCTCATCATAAAAGAACATAAATACAAAACAGGCATAATTAGAAATAATAAGGCTTCGAATGATGACAAAGAGTGCTCGAATAAATTTTAACGTAAATTGAAAATAA
Organism: Panoquina ocola ocola; assembly: GCA_018249155.1. Classification (NCBI taxonomy): domain Eukaryota; kingdom Metazoa; phylum Arthropoda; class Insecta; order Lepidoptera; family Hesperiidae; genus Panoquina; species Panoquina ocola. The sequence continues at coordinate 8,184 of DWKA01000048.1, forward strand.
ATAACGATTTTAGGACTACAATGAAAACGTACAAGACAAGTATTTATCTGTATAGGGAAATATAAACGTACATTGCGGTGAAGCTAGAGGTTATAAATGATCAGTTATGTAATTTTAGAAACGTAAATAAATGTAAGTATTAGAAAAATAAATAATTAGGTACGGCTAAGTTCAAAGTAGCTGAATGCGTTACATTTCATTATTCAAGATTTTATTTTACGGGATAAAAAGCAAAGTTGTACCAACATTTATAAAAGTTAATAATCTCTTGATTCACTTCCATTATTCGGATTCGTTTTAAGCACCGCTCCGCTCTCAAAAATATTACCAACTTCATGAAAGCTTATCGGTGAAGCGGAGCAATGTTCATAAAATTTATTTAATCCCGTGACTACAGTCTAATCGTATGAGGCCATTAAGGAAAAAGTATCAGAAAGGAATAAACCGGCCATGGACGAGAGCTCTCCAGACGTCGAGTGAAAACTTTTTAATTTAAGGCAAACATCCCAAGAGGCCCAACTCAAAGGACTCCGAGAAAATAAAATTAGTTTCGACTGTACCTCATTACTAGACTCCGTAATTGAGTATGCAGATTGCATGTGAAAAGATTTTTTGTCCGACCGAGAAACGATGGCAACTAGGTCGTTTATAATATAATTTGAGAACACCACTGCGACTGAGGGGCTTTCGTGTAATTTACACTAAGTTATAAAAGAAGAACGGGGAATTCGTATGCGTTAGCATTAAGTCGTGAGACCCGCCTTTAAAATATTTATATGTGAATTATGAAAGTTTTCATGTTCAAAGAACTGCTTGTAATAGAAAAAAGTATGTAATACGTAGATGGCCAACTACTAGTAACATATTATTATTTAGGTGTGTGTGTTCTACTACTTCTACTTAACAATCTGTTAACGATTAATTATGGTTGATAAATGTAGTTTTTAGTTCATTCAAAAAAGTAACGCTTCAGCTTTGCAGAACTTTTACTTTAGGTTTTGAGATTTTCTTAAAAACAACAACGCTGAATATTCTTATTCTTCCTGCTTATTATTTTGTAATATAATAACGCGAAATGTTTTTCATGAAGTCGAATCCTAATTAAAGGAATTAATTCGACTTTGTCACACCATAGAATACAATTAATATACTAAAATTAATTCTAAAACTTAAAAGTCTTAGTAAATTAGTCAATTGAGTAAATTAATTATGAGCAAAATCCAAAGTAAAAAAAAGGACGTTCCTGCTTATTTTAAAATATTTAATAAAGATGAAAAAGAAAATCAGCTAACTAATCCTATCAAGCAACAAAATAGCCAAAAACCTTGTTCAATGCTATAAATGAGGAGACAGAGACGGAACCCTTCACAAAGGATGTCCAAACAAAAAGAACAATGAGTTCGTTAGAGGAATTTTTGCTGAGTCCGGGGAAGATCTAGTTGGACATTCGGAAGGAATGCTAATTGTAAGTAGATTGCATAATGCGCTACTTCAGAAGAGTGATGAATGGAACTATTTATTTAAAAAAAAAACAACATAATAATATCGACGGTTCCCGGTCTATTTCCTTTAAGCGACATTTTTAAAACTTTTTTTAAACCCAGCTCAAACGATGCAGAAAAATTCACTGATTCTAAATATGTATATAACTGAAAATCGTTAAAAAATGTCGCTTAAAGCAAATAGACCGGGTACCGTCGATCTCAATCCTGTCTATAACCAGGACCTATATACAATTGCACTCCCCAACATATTTCATATTAATACAAATCGTTAGTAACTCGGTTACACAATGAATATCTTAGAAGCCAATTACCATAAATACCGTAGTACTAAAACATTAACGATGAAACAGGTGCGTTAAATTTTATGTGAAAGTATTAGTGTCGTCACTTATTGAACGTTTTATTAATTTGTCTCTTAATAATTATTATTTAATTAAAATTTATTGTAATTTAATTACAATTAATTAATTAATTAAATATAAAATATGAAGTGATAATGTTTTAAGTATTTCTTAGGCTTAGGTACGGGCTTTGTGTTCAAAATGTAAGTGGAATAATTATTACCTTATAAAACGTCAATACTAAAAAAATAATACTCACAAAATTAATAGAAACCTTAATAAAGAGTACACTAATACACAAAGTCCACTAGATGTTTAAGATTCCACTAAAGAACGGAAAACAATAAGCACACCGCTAATCACGCTCGTCCTCGAATAAAATATTAACATTATTTCTGGTCTGAAACTGGATTCTAGAATTCAGTAACGCCAGTGGTGGGCGTTAGGGGCTAACATAAATAAAAACATTGACTGTTTCCTCTTAAAACGATAACAGACGATAATTGCGCTACGCAGGACGTCCGTGCCGATAACGGTTGACCGGTCATTTAAATTAATTCTATAGACTGCCCATATCTCGGGACCGCCCCGAAAATAACTATACTACTCATATAATATCCAAAAAATAATCCTCCAAATTCGGTTACATAACTACTAGTACGCTATAAAATAAATTTGCTTACGACAAAATAAAATTACAACGAAATTGAATCCCACAAAATAGTGAACTCATAAATATACAATTGGCAAGTTACTTTCGTAGCGAAATCACGTCGACATGAGTAAGGAGTAACCCCGCCGAAAAGAATCCGCGAAAATATTCGACAAATAAACGCTAAATCCGCTTTCCGCACGTATTGTTAGCTCTTCGTTACTAGCCCCGAAAGAAACTACTATTTGAATCTCACAAAGTAGCACAAACGAACCGGCAAACCTGAAATCTCTTGGGGGATCGACCTGTCACAACTCGTCAGTAGACAAAAAAGATCACAGTGAGAATTCCAAAATATTACAACTATGAAATTGGCAGAAGCGGAATATCGCCCCATTGATTTCGAAACGTTCGATATTTGCATAGCAAGGCTTTTCACATGTTAATTCTTTCGCTTCGAATATTTTAGCTAAACGCACACACTCCATTCTTTCCGTATGTAAATCAGCGTGAATTCCCGCAGTTCGTACATCAGATAATAATATTCTAAACACGGTACCCTGCGTTAACGCAAACGTAGAAATTTGTCACATGAGCGATGGTTCACCTACGTGTTTCCCCTGTTCAAATCCCAAACATAATTCGTTATCGTGCGAATAAAATACACCTTTATTACTTTAAGAAGAGAATCTTAAATTCTGCACAGCCAACTTGAAATTCACGATTCACACACCGCGGACCAGGATTACTTTGTGAGTTTATATTTTAGGTATGTAATCAAAAAGATCGCTCTTGATTGTATGGCTAGACCTGTGAATAGAGCAGTTTTAATGTAAACTGCGGTGATATTTTGTACTAGTAAAGATTCATCTAAATATATAAAACTCAAAGGTGACTGACTGACTGACTGACATAGTGATCTATCAAAGCACAGCCCAAACCACTGGACGGATCGGGCTGAAATTTGGCATGCAGGTAGATGTTATGACGTAGGCATCCGCTAAGAAAGTATTTTCATCAATTCCACCCTCAAGGGGATATAATAGGAGATGAAAGTTAATACTCTCGACGCGAGCGAAGCCACGAGCAAAAGCTAGTCAAAAATAAAATGTATGTCATTATTGCAGGCGGTAAAGTTTAAAATCGTTTGAACACCAACGTTTAAATTTACAGCAAGAACACGAAGGATAAGCTGAACATTTTATTACCATCGTGCTAGTTTATTGCATCTCAACTCAAGCATTAGAAATAATCTTCACGTGGGGTATACGAGATAAAGTATAAGGAAAAAACACGATGAAAATGGAAAAGTCTCCGGGCTCACGCGAAGATTTCCGAAGCCTCTTATGTCTTAATAGACAATTCGATGTGAAAATACGAAGTAAACGCGAACATAGTAAAAACAAAGCAGACGATAAATCTGTCGAGCCTAAGCAAAACAGCGGAGTCGAAAGGCTCCGTCCACAGCCGTAACTCAATCTTAGTCGCGCAATTTCACCAACAATTTATTCGACATGAACTGTAGTTGTCAAATGCTGACGTTGGCGTATCGAAGGAATAAATGATGGATATAAAAGAGAGGCTATAGACTACAGAACTCAGTATTGTGATCACGTAGAAGAGACGCGCGACTTAGTGGAGACACAATCTTTTAAGAAAGAATTACGTTTATCAAAAGAATGAGCAAATCAGTAGTAATACAATATATTGGAGCGTTAACACTAATTCACAATTTCGTAAACATTTGAATCATTGATATACTATGTCCTAAAGTACTAGAGAAGACTTTTAAAGCAATAACTTGTTCCTTTTCTGGTAAAATTAAAACAAAAATTTGCTACAGAGCTGAAGTACTCGTAATAATATATATTTTTTTATATTCTCAAAGAGTTGCTTCCTCTCGTACTGAATTGAATGTGGCATAAAAATTATAGGCGGTGTCTTTTCTAGTACTTACACTTCTTTAGTACATAATATTTCAAAGATTAAAATTAAATTTCTAAAAAAATGGAGGTTTGAAATGGCTCATTCTTGAAGATATCATGTTACATGAGAAGTAATTTTCTATCAACATATTTTTAAACAAATGTTGAATTGTACTATGCAGAAATTGAAAGAAAACTCTCAAGTATTTGAACAACTTGTTTCGAAATAAGTAAAGATTTGTTTTAGCAGAAGTTTTGAAACTGTTTGGAATATTAATAACAAATTCGATACTGGAGTGTATTTTAAGGCTCATAAATACTCCATCTCAAACTTACTCTGTAACTGGAATGGTTTACTCAACAGTATTAGTACCTCGATGGAATAAGCGACAAGCGATACAATTCCCTTGTAAAATAATTTTCCCTGCACGATAAATTCCTTGAAGATCGTAATTATGGGCAACATAACGTTAGTATTAGTATTATGAAGTATTGGAAGTGATACTTTAAGTTGGAGAAGAGTACCGTATAGTATTATTTACCTTCAATGAAGAATCTAAGTCTTTTAAAGCAATTAATTTGGAAATTTTCGGATTTCGATCTAACCGCCGATATTATATTAAATTACAAAAAAATTTTTAATGTAACCAGTTAGACTTAACTTGTATAAATACAAATGCTTTTATATTTGGAAAAAAATGTATTTCATAATATTTAAAAATTATTATCCTATGTCCAGCAGTGGACTCTTAAAGGCTGATGATGATGAATATTTCAAAACAGGTATCAGATTGTTATAATAATATTATGTTCATAACTAAAAACAAGTCCTTAATCAACATTCGAAGATTATTCGGGTTAGTTGTCGGCTTAGGATGAGAAATTAGAAAATTTACAAAATTAATTTGGATTAGTATTTCAAAAGCGCTTTTGGAAGAGGATCAAAATTAAATAGAAAAGCTATGAATCACATTCTGTCATAACATACTAATATAAATTCGGCTTAGATATCGGCATTTTGAGAATCCAATTTTCTACAACCTACTTATACTAACTAAATTTTCTAATTTTGATTTAGAAACAAGAATAATCAATAACAAGTATAATTCAATATTGATAACATATTTGATATAAATAAAATGTATTATGTCATAATTTGAGACACTTGCTTATTGTCGGAGCTAAAATTTATTTCATCATGAGTAAGCTAACGTCTATATGATCGGATATTAACTTTCGACATATCGAGGAGGTCCCCGAGGTGCAATCGACCACAACACACCAAATAAACAGTTGGAAGCGATCAACACAATCATTGCGAATCATACCGAACTTAGATCCAAAAATCCCGACAGCGAGTGTTTGTTTTTGATTTTTGTCTAACGAGACAATGGGGAAATGATGAGCACCGGGCCGAACGTCGCCTTTGGGACTTCACCCCTAACCGGCACACCGCCCGTACCATGCCCCTGACACTAGAAAGTTAACCGTAGTAGCCAGTGTATAAAAGTTAAATTCATTTAGTTCGATTTTAGGTTTACGTTGTTCTAGCGTTGCAGTGGTCACATATGGCATCAAACGGGCTACGAGAGTGACGGCTACTCGAGGGAGTCGGATTGGCCTCGACTCGATGGGACATCCACTGTCATTGGGGAACTTGGACTGCTAAGATTTAGAACGTGGGGGAAGCTGTTTAATTGGCATTTAAATTTTTTGGTCTAGTGACTTCATTTGCCGTTAATCTAAATTAATTACGTTGTCCATTCAACTACTCCTTGCAAAGTGAAATCGTAAAAGCAGTGCTCATGAAACCATAGTTTGGGGAGATATATTAGGAAATGCCACGTAAATAACTTTATTTGAAAACAGACGGTTCTTTATATTATTTGCATACTTTACTAAACATATATTTATTTATCTTTATGGTAAAGCGGAGAATAGTTACACTGATTAAAACTTCAGAATGTATTAATGTATGTTTTGATGTGAAAAAAGTCCACACTGAAACTTTCCAACACGCAGCGAAATTTTCGTCCTCATACGAGTAGAATAGAGCACTAGGGAACTGCTTTCACAGTCAATCTACGTTCCAGAACGTTATTTGTTAACTGTGCATATTGTGTGTCATAAGCTTATTGATTAACCTATTTTAACGCCTGATCACATTACTCGTATCATATCATATTATCGCTAATAACACAAATCCAGCCAACTGCGGATAATAAACGAGGTAATTAATAGAGCATCAGTCACTAAATTAGTAGATTAGTGAGATTCAACGAAAAGCTGATAGGATCTATCTATACACCTCTAATTAGTCCCCAGTTGTTTATCTTTTGTGTATCAAAGTTAGTTTTGGTTCATCAGCGGTGCAACCTCTATATGAAAGCTAAGGAGTGGGTTAGAAAGTTTGCATCTTTTGACTTCCGTTGTATTTTTTACTGGTGGATATTTTTATTTCGTTTCAGTCAATATTTTTAAATTTCTTTTAACAATTATCAAATTTACTATGATAGTCTGATCGTAATAATACATAGAACACTAACTTAGTATCCCTCGAAACAGTGATTTGTTTAAGTTGTTTAGTATCGATCGTTGTATGACGCTGCCATCGTTTAAGGGACTCATTCTGAAACGAGGTCAAATGAATAGGACGATCAAGACTTCATTTAGTCATTTGGAGGAGTGAATCGATTGAAACATTAGCACCCTTTCAAACTACCAATGCATACAGTAACCGGAATTTTGACATTGATGATTATTAAAGTTGATGTATATTTATATGTTTTAGATAATTAAATATAGGTACATTAGCTATAGATGTTGAGTGAGACGATCAGCTGACAAGTATTAACGAAGTCGCAAAAATAATCAACTCAATTATTATTTTTATTTTTTTCGAACAAAGAGTATTACAACAAAATACCGTATGCTTGATTACAACCAAGTGATCTTTATTTGAATTTATAATATCATTTTATTAGGAGTAGTTATTTTAATTGGCTCCATCGATCCACAAAATATTTACATAACTAATTTCCCGACCCTGATACTAATCTCTATAAGCCCACACACGGAACTATTACCGTTCGAAATAACCGCCGTAGATGTTAAGTCTCATAATGAGGCTGGGATGGTTTATTAACTCAACCGTGATGGCTTTACTGTAACCAGATGCAAACTAAGCGATCGCTTCGAAGAGGAACGATAAACAAATTATATAGAAGCAGTAACTGAGCGGGTGGGAGACGGAATATCTACTGTGAATAAAATAAATCGTTCATGTCGTTCTGAGATCGTTCCACGAAACTTAGATGCTATCGATTCGAATAAAGATGGAACTTTAGGCGTTACTGCTATCTCTGGATCTTTATGTCCACAAGTGGAGTTTAAGGAGTAGTGGAATGGGGATACGTTACGATTGGGAATATCCGTCGCCCTACATATTTTACTAAACATGAGGGGATTGAAGGGTTTATAAGTGTAGGTGTAGTGTTGTAGGTGTAGGTGTGCCACTACTTGATAGTATCTCAACCCATGGCTTTATTGATAACTTCGATACCCTGTGGCATACTCAATCACCTTGCGTCAGAGCAGATTGATGGAATTATCAGCGATGTCCGTCATGAAGTCCCCCGACCTAGCATTATAATAACAACAACAAAGATCACCAACCATTATTTATCATTTTTATCAGACAAGAAAGTTAATTCGAAATTTTAACACTTCACTTTTTTGAGGAACTTGACAAAATTTGATCTTGATTAAAATGCAAATAATGAACGAAACAAATTCTGGAACTAATCAAATTTCATTCGATTGATGCGTTGGATTAGATACGAGCACAGATACAGATCGTTTAACTCAACCGATGACAATAAAATAAATTCATAGCGTTTACTACGCTGCATAGCTCATTCAATATTCACGATAAAATGGATTGGATTAAATAAAACCGCTGATGAACCAAATCAACATAATTAACCGAACAAAGAAACGAACAGTACATCCATAATTCAAATTAAAGGAGAACTATCGAATTGCACAGTAACAGTAAACCGGAGGTAAATAATTGAAGTAATTGTTGGGTCAGATCGGGTCAATTAATCATCGGATGCGGACCGAAGCCGCATTACCAATTTATGTCCCACCCGAAATACAGCAACGTGTTGCCAAATGTGATCTACTTGTGTTTTGTATCGCAATGTTTGCTAGCTCCGGTTTTAATTAGGGCAGGGCTGTGCGACGGGGTCCGGAAATTATAGATAGAATTTTTAAATACATTTAGCTTATCGAGTTAATTGGGGTTAAGCGTTTTGTTAATTAACACCGCGTAGTCATGATAATCGGAAGCTCTTTTTACAGCTTTTGTATAATAATAATATGGTTGATAATGGAAAAGGTAATGCAACTTCAGGATTAAAGTTTCAACTGGTCTTTAACTTTTCAATAGTACTCGTAGCTGGTAATGTGGAACCAGTACCTAGTGGCAAAATTTTACTAGCACTTTTTGTGTTACAAGATGTATTATGCCGTGTGATGTTGTTGTTGACTGCCATATTAAAGGCCTATGGCATATAGGTGGAGGGATATGGGTGGCATATAATGATCGAAAACCCAAATGATTGAATGCAATTTTTATTCGAACGTGTTTTTACTTTTTGAAATTCTACCCACATCTGTTGTAAAGAAACAAAACATTATAACAACTGTTTATGTACAAACGACTAACATTATAAACAGTTAACATTATATTAAATATATTCATATTTGTTTTCTATTATAAATGTAAGTGTCAACATGTTGTTACAAACGACATAATTAACTCAAATGAATGTGAAGAGAATTATTATAATTAGAGACATGCGACCGTAATTACAGTAGGTATGTTTTAAAATGTCCGAACTAAAATTGCACTGGCGTTACAACCGTATGTAGGTAATAGTCGAACAATTAAGTTTCATTTTGATTCACAGAAATTCGTTATTGTTGTATGATAAATAATATCACTGTAAATTTGAAATGGGTTTTATGATTCAATTGTAAGCTCTGTTAGACTGTAGAATATGAAATACCTTTTAACAGGTCGTAATTAATGGTAGAAATTGGAGCTAGGAGTTCCGGGGTAACCTCCTCCATTCATTCTTAGCCAATAGCTGACCAAAGTTTTGTTCAGTGTTGTGTGAAGGATAATGGTATCTGGTAAAGTGTACACCACGCTCCTTGATTGCAAGACACTTGTGTTTCAAGTACTTGAAAAAACACTTCAATTTAAACTTGGAAAGTAGATTACGTCAAAAGACGCAGAGTACATAGCAACACACGTTCCACATGTGTACCGATAAAAAATTAATGAATTTACGACCTAAAGGAAAGTGATTTCGAATGTTTCCATCCACCCCCATAAAACGCGATAACCGACGTGGACCACCATAAAATCATGGATTCATCCCATAGGACGACACACTTAAGTGTCAATATCATAACGGAGATCGGTACGGGGCAGCGTTGGTGGCGCGATAAAACTCTGATAGTGCTAAAGAAAAATAAAAATACAGGATGGATACACAACCACTTTAGATGGAGCCGTCGGGATGGGTGACACGTGAATGAGACCGCGCTTCCAACGGATCACTCTTGAATAGATGAAGCGCGTGTGGGCGGAAAAAGTGGCACTTTAGCGATCTGTTATTTTTACTTTCGGGAATTTATTCTTACACTGTATTGACACAATTTTAGTGGAATTGAATCGGATGCGTATTTGTTTTCATTTTAGCGAACTGTTTTGATCATGATATCGGAAGTGGATACGTTTTATTGAATGAAAATGTTCATGTCAAATGTTATAATTATATTATAACATTAATTATATTATATTATGTTATTTTACTGGAATTCTTTTTCTTTAATATACCTGACTATATTTTGTTTCAATAACAAATCTTTTGCTTCCTTTTTTCTTTAATTTTTGGTATATCAGATTTTATAGTAGTATTTTTTATATGTAGATTCATTTGAACGCTAATTAGCTGCATGCAATAATTAATAACTTACATCGTTGATTCGGACCAGATTGACGTTTGTCGATCAGTTTACTTATATAAATGTTAAAATTTACGTTATGATCTTTACATTCTACAAACATACGAGTATATAATTTTATGGTTGGCGTTACCACGATTTAACCGATATTGATTTCTCGTTCAACATGTTTAAATATGAAAGTAAATAGTAATTTAAAATTGCTTATCAATAGGGCTGTCAAAAATGTGAACAGTATTTCATTGTACTATTTCAGAAACGAATGGCCGCCGTAACGAATATAGACGTTTGGATGTAAATTACGCTTGGTCGTGGGTTTGGCTACGAATCGCTGGTCTCACTGTTACTATATAAGCGATATACCACGTGGCTTGAGTTTTCATTAAAGGCATAGAAGATTACTAATACCAATAACTAAAATAGTGTAGTTGTTGTTTGTATACGAAATAGAAATAAATTGATTTTTTTTTATTCAAACTGTCAGATATAACTCTTTAGTTCTTAGTAATTGAGTCTGGGTTTCACCTGCATTTTAATGCTTTTTACTTCGAAACACAGCTCGAATATTTTATATAAAATAACTTTTTGTCTCGGGATAAACAAATATTAATGTAATCCCAATCGGATAAATAACGATTCTAAATGACATAAACCCCAACATTTTCGCCGTGCAAGCGATATCTTCTCTAATTTCTATGCAAGCGTGAGTGCAGCAAGTGGCTAACACTTAGCTATTGTGAGGACCGTGGATGTAAACATATGGTCGTCTATTTTCGTGAAGAAATAGAGACATAAAGATAAGTTTACAGCACTCGCTCCTCCTTTGCATTCGCCGGTATATTGTTTAGCGCGACAAAAGTTTTTTACTGTGCTTTTATGTGTTCGATGCACTCTCTCCCGATTCGGTATTTATGAGTAGCGCCGCATATTTTACCAGCTGAAAATGCCTCGTTTTATATTCAACGTTACTTAACTGGTAATAAATGTATCTTTGTTATTACACCCTGGGGCATGTTGTCCCTTGGTGTCGACCAATAAAAGTATCTGTACGCTTTTATTGCTTTTTTAATTATTTAATCATTGTATAAACAAGCGTTTGCGTATGATTTACACCTCTTTTTAAGGCTTTGACATTAAGAAATTGACATAAAGAGTTGGAAACTGGTGTTATAACATTTATGTTTTTCCTTTGTTTAGTAAGTTTTGTTGTGGCGTAAAATTGAGTGTGAAGTAAATCCTGAATGTCATATGCGACACAGCAGTTAATTTCTCGTCCATTAAAAGATTTCTAAGAGGATTTTCTAAACCCATTTCTAGTGAGTCGGGGAAGCCGCGAGTCTCCAGGTGCGAGATATAACGCGCTGACAAAAGCGAGTACTTATCAAAATGCCACGGCAAATGCGATATACCCGTGCCCTACCTAACTGCCGGCTGGGGAGCTATACGGGCTGCATTAACCGCGTTCTTATTTCGAACGCGCGTTCGGTATTACGTGCCGCCATCTTTATTGTCACGATGACGGATTTAGATTGCTCATTTGATTGATGCGTTGGCTCTTTACTGCATGATTGCTATCACATGTCCTTTATAGTTCCTCGCTTCAAACGTAAGTGGCCGTGATGGGTAACATTTGTTAGTGTCGTTCGATTTTAATTTGGAGTCTGCTTTTTACGGTATCGTTGGTGCACGAATGGACGGGCGGCGGAAATGATATACAATGTTACTGGTTTTCAGATGTTAAAAGTTAAAACAAATTAAGTAAAGTAAGAAAATACAACTAGTGCGGAAGCTTGATAGTAAGTTATGTCGTGTTAGACAAATTTGACATTTTTTTCTTTACATCTCCACAAAACATATATAGGTTTATATCAATAAGTGTGATATAAAGTGAAAAAATAAGATAAAAGGCGAGAAAATAAATTAATATTAGTACACAATTTATCAGAATAACTAAACATAACCTGAAGATGGTCGTAGTTCAACACGAGGCAACAATTAGCAGCGGAGTGCACTGTTATTCAATTGACGAAGGCGTTAATCAAAAACAAAATAGGACTACAATCGGAAACGAAACGAAATACAATTGCGAGAGCAAATTATTTAATTGCTGACGAATAGGGTTACCACTTTACTGAAAATATATAATGTTACATTTTGAATTTTTTTTATGGTTTAAGTTTAACAGATTTCAAAATTCGAATACTTAACACACTGTAAAAATTCAATTACTATATTATTATTAAAGTCGATCAAAATTTTCAACTACGTAGCATGCAAATGTCAATAGTGAACAAATTAACGCAATTTAAATTACCAAAGTGGCTAACATTTTTATAGAAACCAACATCCCTAGCCTAGTTAACGCTATGAGTTGAAATAAACCCAGGAAACACTGCAAACAATAACTATTTAGTAGTAGGTATATTAATTAGTGAAGATAATCAGCGAAAACACTCAGCATTCAACAAATTTTATGTCTGAAAAGTTTATTACAAGTCTTTTCAGCTTAAGCTTCAAGAAGAGTAACTTATTTTTATTAACATAGAAAGCTATTAGAATAAATATACGAATATAGCTATAAAGGATGTAATTTATATTATAAACATCCTCCCGAGCGTGAAGAACGTTACTACAAGCCAAAAAACTCTTCTGCGGATTTAGCCTTTTCTTGCCAGATTTATCAACGGCGTCTAAAAAAGTAATATGTAATCGAAGCAATGGTCACATCTATCTGAGCATAACAAAGAACTCTGCGGCCTGACACATAATGACTCGATATGTCTCCGTATAAATGGCTCAGAAAAATAAATGCCCGCGCTCGCCGCTTCCGGAAACTTTTATATCTTCACAAAACACACTATTGGTCCTTTCTCGTGCTTTCCTGGATTGACTCCAACTGCCAGTGTCGAAAACAACGCAAACTTCTTTGGGACTTACTTCAAGATCAGTTTTTAAGGTACTTACACAGTTTTTGGATAGAAGTTCCTTAACGCAGCGTGCGGCGTGAGTTGGAAAAATCGTCTTGTCTTGGATTTTTTTGTGACGGATATTTAGAAACACTTTCTCCCTCTTTTAAGGTTAACATATTTCTATTTAATTAGGTAGATGTAATTGTGTCTATTATTTAAACCACAATACAATGTAGTAAAAACAAATTTCTTTCAACAGGGAGTCCCATGGCATCTCATTAATCTTACTTATTAGTCAAATCTTAAAAAAATATTTTTGCATTTGCAGGAAATATAGACTACTGAAACCATAAGTCAATAGAATTATAACAGCTAACAAATTTGCTACTACATGAAATATTGAAGCAAAAACTGAATAAAGATCATCCGAAGCAACACGAGCTGATGTTATTTGGGGCCATCAGAACTGCGCCCGAAGGGAGTCCTTCAAGAGACAGGATTACCAAGTTTTTCCATCTAAAACTTCAACTATAAATCGTGGGTCTTCTCAACTATCGCCCTCTTCGGCCCCTTATTGACAATTTATGGCAGATTTGCATTTCTAAGGAGTAAATTACTGACTAACTTCGGATGATGGCTTCGGGAATATGGAACTTGCGTGATGCAGGACGAGTAGCGATAACTTTAGCAAGTTGTTTAGTCCTAGTAAGTTTAGTATGGGCTTGGTTGTTATCAATACATTTCGAGTGTAGATTAGGCTGCAGAATTTATTCCCACTAACAGTTTTCGGTCGGGCGGGTCTTTGTCGGGCGAGATGACGAATAACTCTTTTAATTTATGTTAATTAAATCAAAATCAATGATATAGAATTTTAATGACGTAAATAGTACCACAGTAATATTTAGAGTTCGAAGATATCTTTTGAATTTGGTCACAAACTTCGTTAAACAATACATAGCCATTTATTTTCCACAATAGATAACTTACTCCATCTCTGTAGAACACATGGCCTAGCTATCTATTGATCTCGACGTGTGTTTCAACTGAGTAACTTCAGCGTAACTACAACTACATATTGTATGATTACAATCATAACGTAATTAGTACTTTAGCATTAGAAGTTTGAGTAAGTTTAGCGTTATGTTCGTAGGTTTGCAAGTACGAACGCTTATCATAAACTATGTACATTTTATATGACATGTAAGTTATGTGTAAACAAGTCGTACAGCCAATTCTAGATAGACTTAACAGATTGATATTTATTACAAATCCGAAAGTTTGTGTATATGTTTGTTAGTCTTTCACGCAAAAACACATGAACAGATTTGGATGAAATTTGGTACATGGATAGTTTATAATCCGGAGAAGCACATAGGATACTTTATATTCCGGCCATCCTCGTTAATTCCTTTCTGTTACGTTAAATTTTCAAACACGTAACCGAGATAGCGTTGGCATCAAATTAGAAGAATGGTTTAGTTACAACGTAAAAAAATGAATGAAATTTTTACACTATGGTACAGTCGAAATTCCACGCGGGCGGAAGTTAGTAGTTAGGTACATATATTTGAAAGAGCGCTACTTGTTACATTTCCATGAAGTTTTTTTTGTAATGTGCGTAACTATTACTCGACAAAATACATTTAACTGTTAAGAGTGAACCGAGATCAACATTTCGATTAAATTTTTAAATACGAGTATATGTTTATCCTTGTCACTGTCACATTGTCTTACCATAAACAAAACAATAAGATTCAACTTTAAAATAAGTACTAAAACCTTCATCTTACGACAGATCGCGCGAGTTTGGCATCTTTCCCTGTATTAAGAATACATACTGTTTAATAATACACCCTATAGAATAACTAATACAATATTACACTATTAAATAATGCGCTGTTAATACTCATAATTCATTACAAATTAACCGCTAAGAGAAAATTGCTCACAACCACAGCCAGGGCGCTCACCGCAGCCCACCAGTCTAATGCAATACCAATGGCACATTTAATTACACTATTTTTATGTAACACATGAAAGTGGGTTCTCTACTCAATACTAACCACAATGGAACTAATAATAATTATAAGCATTCATCGGTGTTCCCACTTATAACTAACTGGATTGCCTAACACTAACAGTCCTCACGTTTATTAGTCCTCTTCACTGCATATTATAAAATTAATTCGCTTTCTCTGCCCCTATGTCTACATATTTGTACGCTTAAATCTTTAAAACTAGGCAACGGATTTTGATGTGGTTTTTTTAATCGATAGAGTGATTGAAAAGGAAGGTTTATTTATACGTATAATACATTCACAATTTTTCTGTAGTGTATTCTTGGCTCGCTAGTATATAATATAACTCACTACACTTTCTTAGTCAAATTCGAAGAGTGGTCACTCACCACTTGATGTTTCTCTACATCTTGCATAAAAACGTGGTATAATCATTATAGTCAGATGATTCGCTTAACTTAACGGATCTCAGGATTAACTTAAGTTGTCAGGGATACATTGTTCAGACTATTTTATTAACAAACAGTTCTCGAACCGTTATACCATAGAGAAACTATTACTAGCGTAAAAAACGCGTAAACTATTACTAAGTTATACTAAAAAGCTGATCCAAGTCTATGATAAAATGGAGCGAATCTAATAATACCAACTGCAGAACTACAACCTCTAATTAGAAGATAGTGTAGTGTGATTACTATTCTTGATCTTGGTAAGGCTATGTAGGTATATAACCTATTAACAAAACCACAGTGTAGTTTATAGACACATTGCGATTAGCAAATAAGAGAGGACCAAAATTGTTGGAAACCGCAGACAGCGGCGGCAAACCGCGGTCCGCGAGTGTAACGATAGACGCGGTCCATTTTAAATGCTTATAATCCAAATACAAACACAACATTGGATACAAATAGAATTCAAATACAAAGACGAGTTGTTAGGTAGTACCCGGGTGTGGTTTGTCCGGGAAGGTTCAACTCACCTATTTCTACCGTGTATAGCCCTACTCATCTATTTCTACCATGTATTGTTTGACTTACCTATTTCTATCGTGTATAATATTCATATGTGTGTCGTGAAGCACTTGACCTACGGTCTGAAGGAAGTCCGAGGTTACACTTACATAAGATGCGATTGTCTGTCCTAAGAACTAGTAACACATCTGTGACCAATTTCAACCTATATAAGTATACTAGCTGTACGCCCTCGCTTCGCCTCGGGAAGAATATAGTATGCTGCTTCTCTCCTTTTGGTTTCAGCGTGATGATATATAGCCTTCCTCGATAAATGGGCTATCTAACACTAAAATAGTTTTTTTTTAATCGGACCAAAAAACAAACAAAATCTTCTGCTTTATAAAATTAGTAAGTTTGGATTTTTTTGTTAGATTAGTTGACGGCTGATCGCACTTGCATCTGTATGTACAGTAAGAATGAAAATCGGAGATGATGTATGCTCTCACTTAATAAATGCCCTGCTAGAGCTTATTTAGGTGAAAGTATTGAAATACTTATTCCATTCTTTCTAATGACAATTACAGTGCATCCTGCGTTAAAAATATTGCATCACAGATAGTCGTGTAAGGAAGGAAATTGGCGAAAACCACAGACAACGTCGTCAACCGCACCCGCAAACGTAACGCGATCGACGCGATCCCTCTGAACAGCCAACGAACACAGATACATTTCATGCTTTCGGATTATAACCTTAAGGTAATTGCTTAAGGTCTAATTCCCATTGCAACTAATACTAATTTATCGCGTTATAGATATTTTATTTCATTAAAAAAACAACTTAGATAGTCACACTTTAAAGTTGATATTCGTATGCGGCAATTGTATATATTTCTTTTATCCCATTGATTCTATAAACTCTATAATACAAAATCGATATCGCAGCGTTCTTGGACAGATTAAAAAGTGACTCGAAGAAATAAAGTGCTACAATAAATTGCGTGCGGTGCACATTTCTATTTGAGCTTTGCAATGTACACAATTTATAGAGTGCTCGACTACAACATTTTATTAATCTCACAGTGGCATCGGCACAACAGTTCTTTGCAGCGAACAGCAAAGAAGGTTTTCCGAAATATCAGTAAACTTGATAATAATATTTTCATCATCATTACAACCCATAATCGTCCCAGTGCTGGGTTCGGGAATCCTCTCACAATGTGAGGGGTAGGGGAGAGAGGGGCATGTTGTTACAGGGGTAAATAGTTACACACATATTTACTCAGATTTTGAACTCTCTGGTTCATAATATTGGACTCAATCGGTTACCTCTAACATTGTGCATTACTTAAAAGTGACCAGTAACTTGTCGAGCAGCGTGCTGAATAGTTTTGCCCACGTCGTCCGAATTGAACCACGTAAATAAAAATGTCCGTAGTCAAATTTTTGTTTTATGATATGTGTATATGTTATTTTCGCTACTTTTTAAGGTTAGGGATTTGTTAATATATCTAATTTTGATTTACA